>JAUZNK010002132.1:0-11636 GCA_035046665.1 Euphysa ruthae
TTGGAAGGAATTTATATATATATATATGTATATTTATTTATATAAAACCTGTAAAACTTTCTCCAAATTTTAGGAATTTATAATAGTTTTCTCTGTTTTCACATCGTCAAATTAAACATTTATCAAAGCAGGCTTCGGCATGAACCTTCTTTGTAGCAGGTCCACTACCGTTGAGATCCATTTATCTAAATCAATGATAAAAGCTTGTTATAAATTTTTTATGAAATTCCTTTCTTTTTAATTTATTACTTGCATTTTTTTTGATACAGGTTGTTACCATTTCAAAACTACAAGAAAAAGTACATATTATAATAACCTTTTGTTATTTTCCAAATGTTCAATGTAGTTACGATAATATAACAAGCTATCTAGTTCCGCCAACCAAATCTATATTTCAACACTATAATAACACTTTAAAATAATCAATATTCCTAAAGGCCAATTCAAAAATTTCGTATGCCCGAAATTTATCAGTTTTGACCCAAAGCCATACAAAAAGCCATTAAGTTTATTAATTGATTAGTAGAATTATGATTTATATAACAGGTGAAATTTTGAAAAATAGGAAATAATAGAATCTATGTTTACCATATTGGGTAGGATCAGGAATATTTTCAAAATCAGATAATATATTGTCCCCTCTGACCTGCAAAGCTTTCAAGGCAGTCTGAAAGAGTTTGATTTAAAAATAATAAGTATAAATGATAAGACATACGTGTGAGTCATATTAACCTGTGTTTGGTAAAGAATTTACTATTTAATTATATGTAATTGATTCACATTAGCAAAAAAAATTTTCTTTTTTTATTTAATGATAGTTTTTGAACAAAGGCCAGTCAAAATAATGATAATAGAGTGGCAATTTTTGCAGTAAGCTTTATACAGAATTTTTGTTTCACTCTTTTTATTTGCAGTAGAATTGGAGTGAGAATTGAGGTTTCTAGATTTGTTTCTAATACGAACTTTCGAAAAAACCATCCCTTGATGTTATTATGATAAAGCAAAAACTTTTTTCTCTTATTCACAATTTTTACCAATAATTGATTGATATTTTTTAGCAACATGCTCTACTTACTTTTTGTTGTATGTTATTATGTCTTCAGGTTTACAGACATCAGAAGACATTTACATCAAGTTAATTAATGCTCAAACAGGCGAGGTAAATCCTGTTTTTTCACTTGTTATTTTAGACTTTGTAACTGTTTAAAACAACTGTATTATCAAAAACATGTAACTTCTCTTTTTTGTTTTCATCATAATTTGTGGTTGAAAGTATGTTTTTCATTTTTGAATGAGGTACTTAAAATTTGCTATTCTATCTTCAGCCAGCTCACTATTTACATTCTTTACATTCCTTAAGCTCACTTCTAGTTACCTCAATCCTGGTTTCCCTTTCACAGAACCTCTTCCTATTTTAATATTACTAAATTTACTAGTTTAATTAGTCTTTTACGTAATTTGCTTTGTAGCCTTCTAAGTTGCATAAGTTTTTTTAAATTACATACATTTGTGCTAGTTTTTAAAATACTACTAGACACATGATAGTTTAAACTTCAGTACAAGTCTTATCATTCTAGAATAATTTTTTATTATCTTTTTAAACCATTTTCTTTTCCTGGCAAAATGTCACTCCATGTTTCTACACCATCTTCAATATGATCTCTGCAATGTATTCTTCATCTGGTTTTAATTTTCCTTTCAGTTTATTAAATTGCTTGTGCACCTAATACTTGCAAAATTGACAATACGCCAAATTATTACCTACAATTTTCTTGCAGATGCCACAAGGGAATTTAGCTTTTCTAAATTTCTCAACATTACTACCATCATTCTTGTCTTTCCAAGGTTGACTCTTAAAATCTTTTTCAAAAACAAACTTCTAGTTTGGTTGGTAATATTTGCAAATGTCTCGCTAACTAATACTAAATCACTTTCATAGTGTACCTCTTCTTGGCAACCTGATCAAGTCTCTCTTGACAAAGTTTCTAAAGCTACAATAAAAAGTAATTGACTTAAAACTGAAACCTGATTAACTTCTTCCTGAACAAGCGAGTCTTAGCTAAATGTGATGTTAATCCTAATCCAGTTTATAGGTCTTGTAAACATTGCCTTTATTTCACTAATGAGTTATTTCTCTACACCAAGCTTTTTCATAGCTCACCATATTGCATCTCTGGGTCTACAAATGCAAAGTATAGACTATTTGTTGTTTCTGGCCAAAAACCTTTCCAGCAGCCTCTATTCTTCATCTTCTTATCAGCATTTCTAGCCTTTTCTTTTCCAACTGAAATATCTGTTAGCTGACTCTAGTGGCGAAAAAGTATTCCTATCGGACTCATACTTTATGTTTAGCTGACTCTCATATTAAATTTTCCAGGCTGCTTTCTTAGGTTGATAAACTGAATAAATAAATATTTTCTTTAGTTTCGTTGCCACACTTTACAATTTTTGATGCACTTTGTAATATCTCACACACTTATTTCACAATTGGTAATTTTTTTAGTAAATAATGCTGCAAGGCTAGATGCTATTACTAGGCAGGAAGCTAAAGAGAAGTTAAAACTTCAAGCTTACCACATTAAAATGCTATTCATACATTGAGTAGACGATACCCCGATTTGAACCTAAGTCTTTGCAGTTGGGAGTTTGATGTGTTACCAGCTGAGTTATCTGTGTACAAATTTTCAACACTATGATACATTTTGATAATATATATTTATAATACATCTGTTACACTTTGAAATATTTGTAAAACTTTGTAATACCTAAAGTACTTTTTTAATACCTGGAGCATTTCAAAAACTCTTTTTACATGTCGATCTGGCATAATCCTGGGACGGGTTTTGATCAAACGACACTTGATATTTTCAATTAAACGCATCAATTTTTCTTGCTAAAAAAAATAATGAATAAAGAAACACATTGATAAAAGCTTGAAAAAACATTTTGCCGTTTACGAAATCTTCTTTTTAAAATATCAACATTTTAAGAAACTATTTTAGAATGTTTTAATTGAAATAATATTTTAGTTGTGAAACTTTTTTTGGCTTACATCTAAAATTACAAAAATATAGGGTCAACTTCTAGAGGAGTGAGGGGGTTTTATAATACTCGTCGGATCGACATGTAAAATAGAATTTTTGATTTATGAGTGGCCGGCCCTTAGTAATTACTATACTACATTTTTAAATACCTGCCATACTTTGTAATAATGGAAGGAATTTTATACCCTGGCATAATCGGCTCTTCCTCCCACATTCCACCTCAGCTACAAACTGTTTATTTTATCCTTATTCATATTCTTGTTTATATTCAAATTGATTGATTCATACAAGCATTTTTATTCACTAATTCAGTCAATAAAAACTAATAATATTATGACTAGGTGATTCGTTATGAAGGACAAGACAGGAATCCTGGAATGTGTCGAGTGTTATTGACTCATGAAATAATGTGCAGGTATGTTTGAAATATATATATATATATAACGTAAGGCAAATTTTTTTATGTAACTTTGATTTTTAGTTAATTTTTGGTTTTCAAATATCTACTTTTACAGTTTATTATGCAGAAGGTAATAAAAATCATGCTTCAAATATGACAATGTACAAAAGTACTATAATTACAATAAAGTTGTTCATGAGAAGAAGTTTTATTTAGGTAAATATAAACTTGATTGAAATGGTATCTGGTAAATCCTCTATCTTGCAAAGTCCCCTCTGGTATAAATCCCCCCTGCAAAATTGGCCCCAGATAATTCCCTCCAGAAAATTTTTTGCATAAAAAATCTCCTGCAAGTAGTGTCATTAAATCACTCTTAATTGCAAATTGTTATGAGAAAGTTTATCAATTAATGGTTAGAATATATACCTTGGGGAAAACAATACATTGATTCCATAGTACCTTTGCACTGTGGTAAAAATATTATTACCGGTACATTTGGCATCTGGTTTTATGTAGCATTAATAACAGCATTATCAAAATCCACTAAAATTTTTGCAGGATCATTACCATGCATTGTTTCAAATTTGCCTTAAAAATATGCTGTTTGTATTTTCGTTCTTGTTTGGTAGAAGGGGAAACACACAAGACAAGATCTGGTTGTTTACCAAAAGTTGTATAAGTTGAATGATCTTGGGGCACAGCTTGAATCTATAAACCAGTGGTTGTTTTTGACCAGGAGCTGGATGCATTGCTCGGTGAAGAAAATGAACATTCTTTCAATATTCCCAACATCGCTATCATATAATAGAAATTGGCTCACTGTGTTTATAAGTTGGTAGTGTTGAGTCATCATTTATAAAATAAATGATATTTTTCATATCTAATTTGACTATAATTTCACTGATTTTATGCCCAAGATTCTCATAAGATTTAAAGAAAATATGAAGTCTTAATGGGAAAAGATACTACTTAGATTTTCTGTTCAAAATCAGACAGCGCTTTTTAAACTGTTTTTAAAATACTTAGAAATGGATCATTTTAGTGTAACCTTTTAAAAGAATAATCATGATACCATGATCCTATAACAAGTTATTAAATAAAAAGAAATACGCGTAAGTTTTGTATATTTTGTCCAATCTAGGTCTAACAAACTGAGGAATGACTAAAAAACTGCCTAGTATAATACAATAAATGATTTATTATTCATTCTGATGTATTTTAGACATTGGTGAAAAGCAACATAAGTGTAAAATTCTGATTGGTGACTTTCAAGTTATTTTTTGTTTAAATCTCTAAACGCAGGGATAAAACTGTCATTAAAGATATTAAAGTTTTTGTCATGAGTTAACGTTTTATGATATATATTGAGTACTGAAGTTTCATTTAAATTTTTTTTTACTAGTATTACAAACTATTTGTTAAATGATTGACTTATTTAATTATTTACTTATCAATCCATGGTTCGTTAATGTGGCCGTTTGAATTAATATCTGTGGAAAAAATATTCACTAGAAGACTACTCACTGAATTTATTCTTGATCAACGGCCATCATACTAGTTTTCATTATCAACATGTAAAAGGTAACTAATTTCAGTAATTAAACTAGTTGCTTCGAATACATTCTATAGGTTAGGCAAATATAAATGTAAAACAATATTAATTGAAAAATCATACTTTTGTTTTTTAGCCGTTGTTGTGAAAAGAAGTCTTGTGGCAACCGAAACGAAACACCGTCTGACTGCATTATTATTGAAAAGTAAGTTTGTTTTAAGTTCATGTATTTTTCTGTGGAATTGTTATGCATTTTACCATCCCTACTTTCCTACCAAACTCTTCATGGAATGTATGTTTCAACTTGAATTTCAATGTGTTTTGTGTTATTTGTGCTCTATTTTTACTGGATTTTTAATGGTGATTGATTTGAATTCCCAAATTATGCCACTAAAACAAATATCTGTAACCGAACGGAGTTGTTTTGTGAATTCACCTCAAGTTATTTTTCAAATAAATTCTTATCTTTTTTGTGTCAAAACCTGGAACAAGTTTGCATCTGAATTTCGAACTACAGCATTGATTAAAAAAAATACATTATTTAAAATTCATTGCCTGGACCCTTGGCCTATTGTTATTATTTGTGACCCTAAAGGTCTCAAGCTGCTGACACTCTTATGTTTAGAAATAAGCCACTTGAGATATCATAAATTCCACGCCATAATTTTCTTGACTCTTTATGTAATTGTAATATGAAAAAATTTGTCATTACCTCTTGCAGTTCTTGTTTTACACCAACATTTTTTTGACAACATTAAGACTTAATAGGATCTATAGTTTTAATAATGTATCTATCTTGAAAAAATACATTTAATTATATTAAATCTTATATAAAAAAATTATAAAAAGAAGCATCACGATAATCTCACATTATTATTTTTTATCATATTCTATATTGCTTTTTTCTTTTTTTTTTCTTTTTTTTCTTTTTTTTTTTTACAATCATATTTGCAGCTCTATTTATATTCTAACATTTCTTCTTCGGTTGAGAGTCGAGTTTTTTTTGTTTTTGTTTTTTTGTTGTTTTAACTTTTTGCTTGATTAATAAAAAGAAAATGATAGGTTTGTGTGAAAATTTTGAAGGTTAGTTAAAATGTTAACTTTAAATAGATGCACATCCTTCTCTTTTGCATCGTGTAACTTTTAAATAATATATTTCAATATTTTATAGGCCCTGAGGATTTAATTCGATCGTTATTTCTTTTATCAGAAAAACAGTTTAATCGAAATTCAGTATAGCAAATAGTGGACGTGTGCAAAGTTTTAGCATGTACATTTAACATATCAGATTTATTTTCCATCTCCGATGCTAAAAATTTTGATATACAGGACACAGAAAATCTTAATTAGATTATAACTTATTTCAGGCACTTTGTCAAGTTTTTCATGAAGTGCAATCAGAACTGTTTGAAAACTGCTGGTAATCCAAGAGAAATCCGAAGGTTTCAGGTAAAAAGACTCTTTTTAAATCTATCGTGGTAGCAAGACAAAATGTTTAAAGTTTATTATATAGGTGGCGTTTAATTTCATAAATTAGCAAAGAGTTTCTTGCAAAACACATTTAAAACTTTGTTTAAGTTTTTACCATAGTCACATTTGCAGATGCCTCCATCCTTGTTTGTTAACTTCGTGGACTGTCCAAAAACTGTCCAATTGCATTAATTTTATTAATAGAAGCTCAAACTAAAATGAAACAAAATTTTTATTTGAATTTAATAAAAAATGTTACTATCCTGATTCAAATTAATTTTTTTTTATTTAAGTTGAAAAAACAGGTTATCTGTCAAAATAGCCTATTATTTGAAGAAATAGAATTACTATGAAAAGCGGGTAGATTTTAGGACCATTAGGATTCATTAGAAATGATACTTCGAAAATAATTTTAAGTCTATTCGTATTCTTTAAATACTAATAATGCTTATTTATGGACAGAACCCAAAAAGTAATTTTAATAATGAATACCTTTATAGATTTGTGTATCAAGCAGTCAGAATATAAACCAGAGAATAGCAGTATCAACTAATATGTTTGTTCACAATAACTCCAAATATGGTAGACGATTGGTAAACAAAAAACTTAAACATATTTTGCCTACTACAGCACCTACTATCAAAGCAATGATACCTAATGAAGCATTGTTAACTGGTGGAGCGCAAGTAGTAATTCTTGGGGAAAATTTTTTTGAAGGTCTACAAGTAATATTTGGAAGTTACTTGTTATGGAGCATTGAGGTACGATAATGTTATAAACTTTTTAGAGCACAGACTTTCAAAAATCAGAATTTTCTGAAAAATTCGTGACAGGTTTATTCCTTGAAATTGATCTTATTTTTCCGTTTGTTATATTTTATTAATATTTTGAATATATCCATCCTATGATAAATGTAAACTAGGGATTGACCTCTTTAGAAAATACTCATATCATCATATATTTGCCTGTGGCAGTCATTTCAATGGTTTTTTTTACAATTTATTCCCAATTTTAAATATTTATGTTAAGATATTAGGATAGTGGTAAAAGTTGGAGGTGCGTTGATATCTCACAAAGCTGTTGTTGTTTTTAGATGCTGTATTTTGTTTAGGTATTTTCGTCATCAGCCATTCGTATACAAGTACCACCTCATTACACCCCTGCAACAGTGGAAGTTCTCTTGGCTATCAGCTCACGTCCGATATTCAATGGACCTCCTATTTATTTCTTTTATACATGTAAGTACTTTTAGATTAAAAATTTGCCCAAAACCACTCCTCCCTACTCCAAATATTTTGCAAAAACAGTGATAAATCTGTCTTTAGTAGATAAGAACTGATGAGTTCTCAATAAGTATAAATGATCTGATAAGCAAAAAGAATCCTATAGTGGGAAATTAAAAGGAAAGTTTGACTCATAATAAAGAAAGCAATTTTAAATACAAATTTGTGATTTTTTCTTTATGGAAGCCTAAAATTTTTTTGTGCCTCAGGCTTGAATCTTAACAAAAAACTGAATTATTTTTTTTATGTTGTTCCAGTTTTAAGTATTCCTATTAAAATATCGTAGCTTATGATATGAGGATGAAATTTTACTTAGGTGATGTTTAGGTAAGATCCCATATTTGCTTTTATTTTAGCCATACTGAAAGTACATAAATTAAAGACTATACAACTCTGTAGGATTAGAAATCAATGATAAAAGAAAAGATTAGAATTAGCATACAAATACATTTCCTTGTTCGGCTATGTTTTTAACTTTTATGAATAAATTCAGGGTATTGTTTGTACTTCATAATGATAGAATTATTCAATCAAAATGTTTTTTAAGATTTTGCAAAAATTTATTTGCATGATTCATATGAGAATTGCTATCAAATTAAATTACTATAAAATTCACTATTTTGATATTTTTAAATTTTTGTTGCTTTTTTCTAGCACCTGCTGATCGTGGCCTTGATAATGGATTTGCAAGACTTACTAAATTGTTACCAAGACAGTCTGATGATCCCGAGAAATTATCTAAGGTACCTGTAAAATATTTTTAATTTTAAAGAAAGTAAAAATCTTAAAAATGCTTTTGCTGACATATTTGGAGAAAGCCTGCTTTCTTAGTTTTCAGACTTTTTATACTTCTTTTTTTCCCTAAATGTATTTTTATTCATTATGGTGATTGGAAAATGTTTATATTTACTATTATAATATTATGTGCTTACTGTATATCACGATTTTGCGCCATTTTATATGAATTATGTTTAGATAATATTTAATAAAAGTAGATGATTTTCACATATATTAATAGTTATGCACTAATTAAAAATAACGACAATATGTATATATATATATAAAAAAAAAAAAGCTGGATCCCTAACCCTTGACTCTCCCTAAAAATACAAACTCTTCTATTACAATAAGAATAAACTCCCTAAACCATATGTTACTTAGTTTTTATCATGTAGCTGTAATATTTCTGTTCATGCAGGAAATTTTATTAAAGCGAGCAACAGATGTTGTAGAGGCAATATATGCTACAGAGCAACCACCACAGCAGGGCATGGTTTCCAGCTTGAGGCACATGAACACTGAGTATGATCAGTCCACATATTACAACCACACTGATGAATTGTCATTCTCTCCTATTCGTAATACAGCAGAATTCAGTAATATAACAGGGGATCTAAGTAAACAAACGTTACTGACAAGCAATCACCCAGATGTGACACTAGTATCAGATGCTAATCAGGTGCTTATTCACATTTTGGTACACACTATTATCTTTGGGTGGGATTAATAAGAGTACTGACTGTTTTGCTGCAAAACATTTCACTAGATGTATTAGAATTTTGTAGATTTACTAAAATAGTTATACCTTTGATCATAAGTTGAAATTTTGTGATCTTTTCCTGAAAATACATATAGATTCGTTGATGATTTAAGTTTATGCTGAAAAATAATTTTATTTTCGAAGATTGAAAATTTGATAAGGTGTATAAATTAATATGGTTTGTACTTTATGATTTTTCTTTCCTTCCAAAATCCTAAAGTATTGCACCATACCTTTGAGATGTGTCATTTTTATGTTTCTATTGGTTTTTGATCCAAATAGAATATTATATATTTATTTATAAATTATTTAAATTACGGTTAATTTAAATAATTCTAATGAGGGGTTTTTGAGAAAATAAAGACTTATCGATGCAAATAATGCGTTTCAGATTATGTTGTTTATTTAGTGAGACCATGGAAGATGCATTTTATTATAAATTTCTACTACCCTAAGATGATTCAGATTAGAAGTATCTGGTTAAACTCTTTTAACGTTTTTAAATTTTCAGCCTGGAGTCTTGTGCTTTAATAAAAGGATGAAATTAGAGGGTAGACCGATTTATACTCGTACGCAAGATATTAATTTTGCGAATCAACAGACCGCTCCCAACAAAATTATTCCTGTAACATTGGCCCCATCACCACAATACAATGGTATGCCTAGTTATTCACCAATTAACTCGCCCACAGAATATGGTTTTACGCACGGTTAGTTTAAGTTATAAACTAGTTATTTTTTACTTTAATTAATGCAGTTTATATAAATGTTTGTTAAGATTTGTGCGTAGCAATGTCTTAGTAAAGCAATGCTGTATGCTGCTATTACACTAGAGATTTATAAATATTTGTTTTTATCTAGTTCAACAGACTTCTCAATTACTTTCTACTTCAGCAACGCAAAACGACTGCTCTGATAACAATTTTGCTTTTGCTCCACAGCAGGATCCTTCAACTATCTATCGGAATATACAGCCAAAACCGCAAAATCCGTTTTTTCAACAAGCCATATCAGGTGCTATGTTACTTAATGTAATTGTTTAAAAGTAAGGTAACTTATTCCAATGATTTGAAGTCGAGGCTGTTGTGTTTATTTAATATACAGTAACTTCAATCCAGTCTTCTCCATGTACACTGGTGTGCTAAAAGTTCGTAGGAACTTTTAAAAAATTAATGTTAACCCGATAGTCGCAAAGAATTTTTTTTTTCATCAAAATTGTTTTAAAATGGTAGATTATAACATTTAAGCCAAATCAGAATATTTCACTCAATGACATTTTCAAAAAAATGACATCTGTATTGTGCTTTTTCAATACAAGCAAAATATTTGCCATTAAATTCAGTGAAAATTTATGATTTGCTCACAAAAATGTCCAAACTTTTATTTATTGGTGGCGACGGACATTGGGAGGTGAAAACATTAAATTTTTTTGGCTTGCGTGTTGAATGAAGAACAATAAAATTTGCCATAGTGATTCCTATTGGTGAAAATGGATCGGTAAAAGTTTTATTTTGACTGGAAGTATAATTTAAAACAGTAGTCGTATCACAACCAGGGGGTTTTTCTTATTTATCAATATTTTTTAAAGTTAGATTGAAGTAAATTATAACTTTAAAATAAATGATTAAGTATAATAAATAGTGAACGATGGGGACTCAAGGTGTTGTAATTGTCTGTAATTATTAAATTGGAATATAGATGAGCTAAGCATTTTTTATGTGTTTTCAATTATCAGTACCATAAGATTTTTTATTGGATAGATCTATTGAAAAGTTAGTAAAATCACATTTGCATATTTTCTAAAGCAAGAAATAGTTTTGATAAGAGCAGCAAGGCAAGTGTTTGTTATCAAGACACATGTAGTTGAAAATCTAAACAAATGATTAAATTCAGAGTTAATTTCTTTGCGTAAATCGAATCATAACCCAATTTCTGGCGTAATGTTACATACTGTCAAGGAATTTTCAAAAATAATGGGATAAACAGCACTTGAATCCTCAAAAATAACTTATTTTTGCTATTAGCAGTGTGATGCTGGATCATTTGGTTCTTGTGCAGTTTGCGCAAAATTGGCTCAGATTAAAAAAAAAAAAAAAAAAAAAAAAACTTTTCTTTTATATTTTAATTCAATTATTTTAATTACCAGAAAACATTGATTCCAAAATCTTATATTAAGAAAAAGAAACTCAAAGTCACGCTTTAAAAAATATTGTCATTAAATATTACGGTGAGTCCAAAAAAAAAATTTGTACATACATACACACACACACAGACATATATATATACACACACATACGTACGTACATACATACATACATACATACATTCATGTATGCATCCATGCATG
>JAUZNK010002133.1:0-45312 GCA_035046665.1 Euphysa ruthae
GTATGTATGTATGTATGTATGTATGTATGTATGTATGTATGTATGTATGTATGTATGTATGTATGTATTTATGTATGCATGTATGTATGTATGTATGTGCGTGTGTGCGTGCCTGTGTGTGTGTGGTATGTTCTGTATGCATGTTTGTATGTATGCATGTATGTATGTATGCATGTATATATGTATGCATATACGCATGTACGCGTACGTATGTAGGCATGTATGCATGTATGCAAGTATGTATGCATGTAAGCATGTGCGTATTTACGTATGTAGGTATATACGTATTTAGTATGTACGCATGTATGCATGTACGTGTGTACGTATGTATGTATGCGTGCGTATGTGTATTTTTATTTCTGTGCTTCAAATTTTTTATGTTTAGGGTCTGCGATGTTTGCTTTGTCTGACACTCTTTTCACATGCGTCGATCCTAAGATAAAGAAACCTTCAGATGATTCCAATACATTTTACAAAGGTATATTAATAATGTTTATTTTTTATGCTGTATATTTGTTCTGAAAGTACGATGATGCAAACAGACGGTTATCTGTTATGCATACTCATACTTTTTGAAATCTATTTTGTATTGGCAGCCCTTGTTTTTTCATGGAAATTGGTATTCCTTTGACAAAGTCTTGTTATAAACATATCTGTGATAAATTTGTTAGTCACCAAATTTGATTATCCGATGCAATATTTTTATATAATTTACACTCTTTAATTTGTTCAAAAATCAGAAAGGTTAGAATAGAACAATTACATTTTTAATTAAAATTTCAAGAAGTTATTTCAAAAATTTGGCTTGGAATTATGCACTTGCAAATGTGACCCCTGATTTAGTCAATCGCAAACCTTAAAAGCGAGGAATTTGGTATAATTGGGCTCTTATATAGTTTACTCTGTGTATTTGCTCATTATTTTCAAATATAAACAGGTTTTTTGTGACACTTGAATATTCATTTTATACATTATGTAGAAAATACTGTCTTTTATTTGTTGTACAAGTCCACAATAGGGTAGGTGTCTTTTATTGAAAAGCAGCTGTAATAAATATCTCAATTACTATGTGTTGGTATAGACAACTGAAAATGTTGTGCCTAAGAAATTTTTTAAACTAACTGGCTAATATAATACACATCGCTGGATAAAGTTTATTATAATTTCCAAGGTGGCTGTTTTTAAACTCGGAAGTGTTTAACTGAAAAATTTTTTGTTTTTTTTTAATTTCATTAATACTTTTTAAGAAAGTGTAATTTCCACTGTTGTAACTATCCAATTTTGAAGGTGTATTTGTAGTATGATTTATTTGAATATACAAGAAAGTTTTTAAATAATATAAAAATATGATAAACTTTGATAATCAATCAATTTGACAAGAAATATTTAAACCCATTGAGGAGTTGTGTTTATTATTGGAAGATTTTCTTAACATTTTTTGATAATCTAAAAACGTCATCAAATCACGTTTGAAAATATATCTTGTTAAAATTTTTTAGCTTTCTTGGTGTTTTAATAGCCAGCAATTACATGTTGAAATTTTTTATATTTGTAAATATTTTCCTCATCTGGTTATAAAATGTTAAAAACATTCCTCTTCTCTTAAAACTAAACTTGTAGCTGTTGCCATTCTGCCCAAATCAAAATTTTTCCATTAGTCATTATTTAAAATATTATTTGTCTTTAATGAATTCTATGTACTTTATTCTAGATGAAATGTATTTCCATTAATATTAAATTTTTACAAAATTATCTGCTATAAGTATTATATTATGTTAATCTTTAAAATTTCATTTGCCCTTTATATAAAGCCATAATTGACTTAGTACGCTTTGATGCCTTTTATATTAATAATGTATCAAACACTGAAATAACAGCTGATAAATATCTGAAACCATTCAGATATTAAACAAAATTAAGAAATCAGGCAATGTAGTTTTAGAGAAAAGTACTGATTTACAGATTAAAATATCTCCGAGAATTATTTGCTCGGTTTTAATATGAACTGTGGAATGAATTTAAGCATACTTCTATCTCATAGATTTTTTATAGGTCATTACCCGGCACATATATCTCAATTTAGTTTTCAACAAATTTTTTGAGAGAACTGATTTTTATGGAGCTGTTTTGAAGAAAAATCTCTGCCATAGTACAGAAAAAATTGCTTTCATTTTGATAAATTTCTGAAAAATTTTTGAAAGAAAATTTAGTTGATTTTGTATTTATTTGTTATTATTTATTTATTCGGTAGATTCATTTATTTATGGTTGCTATGAAATTTTGCAGTAAAATATATTTATAAGAAATTTTCCAAAAAATTCAGCAAGTTGGTCAAAATATGCTAATCTTACATTTATAATTATTGAACACATTTTTTGACGCTAACTTAAAAAAATTTATTTAATGACTAATATTTATTAATTATTTATTATTAATATGAATTATTATTTAATATTTTTGGCACGCCTGACATTTAAAAAAAAAATTTAACTTGGTGGAACTATGTCAGCTGTCATAAAAAAACTTCAGCAAGATGATAGGCACAAAGTTTAATATTTTTGATTTTTTCAAAAATGTCTATTTTGGTTTCACTTAAATTTTTTGTTAGAAAATATCAATCAAATTTGTAAAATATACTGACTTTTATGGAGTCTTATAAGTCACTTGGACTCATTTTAAATTTAGATCCATCTGTTATGATCCAACCAACAATTGATCATTTGAATCCATGTTTTGACGAACTTTTGGAAAATTTTGATTTCTTATACTGTAAGTTTCCTTTTACATTATTTATTACTGAACAGGTTTAATGTAATTGATTTTTCAAACCCCATTCTTGAATGAGTATAATGTTGTATTTGTTAAACAAATATCTGGCAATGGTGTTAAAAAAATCAAACTTTTTCTTATCAAATTTTTTCAAATTAATCGAAATATCTTTTGTTGAATCTGAAAGATTATTTAATTAAAAGTTGGATTTTTTTTATTGAATATTTCTCAAATAATGTTTCATTAGGCTGTGTTTACATTTCCATCATTGGTACTGATTTAAAATAGGTTTTTTAAAATAATTGCTATTACCCATTTGTCTTGTTTCAATGAATAAATATCACTGATAATTAGGATGATGTTTTTGAATAAAAATGTTTGTATCACTATGTCTGAATATCACTTTCAGCTGACTGGTCTACAGGCAGTTCACAAACTCAAGATGATAACATGGTGTTGAATTCTAATCGATATCCTACTGCCAATTCATTCACAGATCCGTACCTTAACATGAATACACCCAAGAATAAAATGCCTATCAGCAGTGATAATGACCCATTATGTTACTCAACCGAACCTATTCAGAAACATGTGATATTCCCACAGCACCATCATGGAAAAAACTTGTCATCAAAATTAGCATATGCACAGCAAAATCAACAACAGAATGATAATGATTTAAAGAATAATTCATTTCAAAATCTTCCTCCTCAGTTGCAAGCACCTAATCTTGCAGCTCATTTACAAGCAGCCATGAAAACAAAACCGATTAAAAAGGTCAGGTCTGATCCTTCTATTTATAATCTAAAGCGCCAATCATCTCCTAAGGGCTTATCGCACGGACAAGCAAAACGATCTTGCGTAAGTAGAAACACTATTGGTAGTAGCTCATCAGAGAACCAAAAAGAACTGACTGTTCCCTTATCTGCATACCCCAAAATTTTATCAAACCTTCCAGAAGAATCAAGTATGTGTGAAAGAGATTTTCCTGTTACACTTAATGAAAACATTTCCCACCCGTCCCACCCAAGCAGTATAGCGTCTGGTATTTCCACCAAGTCAGTTGAGGCTACTCAATCTGAATTACCACTTCTCACTGATAAACTTGAAACACAAGAGGCATTACTAGCAACAACGCCAGCTATTACTGATCAGCAGTTATTAACATTAGCAAATCTCATCCAATGCTCTCAACCAACTGAAAATACAGAGGCTGCAATATCCTATATTGATTTGTTGCAGCAACAGTTGCAACTTCTTTTAAAAC
Organism: Euphysa ruthae; assembly: GCA_035046665.1. Lineage (NCBI taxonomy): Eukaryota > Metazoa > Cnidaria > Hydrozoa > Anthoathecata > Corymorphidae > Euphysa > Euphysa ruthae. The sequence continues at coordinate 4,037 of JAUZNK010002133.1, forward strand.
AACAACAAGAACAATTGCAACTTAAATTTCAAATACAACAGCATGCAGAAAAGGTTATGAAACAGCAACAACTAATGCAATCTGCTGGATCAAATCAATTACAACAACATATAATACAAAAGCAGCATTCAGTGTCACATCAACCATCCGATTTTCATCAACAACTTTTACCACATTCACAACAGCAAACTCCACAACAGCATATTCACCAGCAGCAGTCAGATAAAAATAAGTGTGAAAGCATTGATATGCTATCGACAGTTCAGCATGATCAACATTCTCATGTACGAACAAAACTTCTTCAAAAGCAACCATTAAGTGATAGGCCTTATGACCAACAGCCTGTTGTAAGATCATCTTTTGCACTCCCACAAACTCGTCAGCCGATGTTTACTATTTCGTCGTCATCTAACAATTCTATTTCTCCATCTGTGAAACCTTTATTTCAAGAACAAATTTATAATGACACTAATATCAAAACTCTTCCAGGGGATCTATTTAGGAAAATTACTTCTTTGACTGATGACATTCCTCAAACACAGCATTCATTAATTAAGACCTTACATAGAAAGTTGGATTACAACCCTCGTGAAATATCTTACAATGATGCAAGAGCTGTGAACTCCTCTTATGCTCCCTCACAGGACTCCCCAACTTTTCATTTTGGCTCATCCACTTCAGGATTTAGCTGGCCATTATCAGATAATACACTCGAACAAAATTTGCGAGCACCAGCTAATTTGGACAGTGCAATGACATTGGTTTCTTTAGGGCATGCAACTTCACAGGTATGTTTACTATTTGGGTTTAAATTGTTATTGGAAATAATGTAAGGCTGAGCTTATTGTATTTAGGTTTATCAATGAGCTATATTAAATCACTCACTCAAAGTTATATGATGTTGTTTCTTGATTTCAAAAATATCCTGGGATTTAAAAATTGCCTCACCGAAAAATCTTGTTGGCAATAGATAATTTAAAGTAATATGTGTCATGCAATATCTGTTTGGTTGTTATGCATCTTTAATTTTCCTAATCAGGAGTTTTTTCATACGCTCTCTTTGGCATGTTATTTCAGTAATACTCTAAAAGTTAATTTTGTCCTAGATAATATAAGCAAAAGTTTATACACTTTTTATTAAGTGAAGAATTTTGCAGTCTGTTGCAGACCTTATAATTTCAAGATTCAAATAAAAGTGTCAGCATTTATGAAAGAAAGCTGTGTGGGAAAATGATAATATTCTGTTTTATACATGTTTGTTTTGATTGCTACTCGGGATTTCAATGATTTCTGCAATCAAGGAAATTGCATCTTATTTATCCAGTCGTTCAGTTTTATTATTAAAACTTTTTGAATTTAAATTTATTTTGAAAAATTTTCAGTTTTATAAAAAAAAAGAAAAGAAAAACTATAATTACTTGACAAGAAATTAATTACGTCAATTAATTAAAAATTAATAATTAATAATAATATTAATAATTAACGCCCTTTTAATTGCAATAATGTTTATGCGAAGGTAAGTACAAATTTTTAATTCCTTGGAGTTTCATTAGCTAAATAAGGACTAAATCTAGCTAATCAGACATTAGAGAATTTGTCTGTGAGATTTCTCATATATAATTCATCTATAACTAGTATATGCATCAATATAAAAATTTGTGTATTAATAAAATAATCAAGCCATACATTAATATTAATAGAAAGAAATATCTATTTATTTTGCTGAGGTTAAGAGGGTAAACTGGGAGCAAATCATTACAAAGCTAATTGTTTTTGAAAATTGCCTAAATATTTAGGCTTTCTCATCATAAAAACCCAACTTTCCCACCATAAGTATATAGCGCATAAAGCTGGCGTTGCTTATCAGCGGGTTCAAACTTTAGTGGTTGTTAAAAAGAGAAATTGATTTCTCTGTGAGAGACATCATTCTACTTAAATAATATAATTAATAATAATAATATTAATATTAATTAATATAAATATAAATGTGAATTAAAACACACTATTAAATGAAATCTTCTAAGTCGATATCATATCCAATTCTTTCTCATGTGTTAATGTGTTTGCTTTATACCGCAAAGGTGTTAATGTGTTTGCTTTATACCGCAAAGGTGTTAATGTGTTTGCTTTATACCACAAAGGTGTTAATGTGTTTGCTTTATACCACAAAGGTGTTAATCAAATGTTGCACAAGGAGTAATGATTTCTAATTGATTGGTTTGACTTTCAATAAATTTTAACGTTGAGTAAATAAATGTTAAATCAGAAGGGTTCATGTCAATTAGTGGTAGCATAACTAAAGACAAATGTGATTAGTTCTTTGTGGTTTGTATAAAGAATTCATTAGAAGAGAAAACTTGTATAAAACCGGACGTGTTAGGATTTGGGCTTGAGATTCATAATTTGAAATCATTGCTAATATTTTAGCGGCCTTTAAAACAGCATACAGTTTAAACTTCAGGATTGAGGGAGGTTTTGTGGAGCCGGGATATTCCATTATTAGTATGCCCTTAATTCTCACTAATTCAAAAAATTTTTTACGTTTGCTAAGTTGTCGTATAGTCTTCAACTTACCCATATGTATTGCTGGGGTAGTAGATGTTAACATTCCCATCCCATGAAAAGTTCCTTTACCATCTAAAGTTACAGGTTTATTATCCACATTGTCTGCTCGAATGATTGAAAATAACAAAAAACAAAATACAATCCATGCCCTTATAATTCCATTTGATTTGATTTGATTTTTCTAATTAGTATGGCAGCACTTCAACAGTTATAAACAACAAACACGTGACAACACTGTTTGAAAGAATTTTATAAATGTCATCGTAAATGAACTTTCAAACTAAATAATTTGTTCTAGCTTATGCTAAAATTTTTAATAAAAGTTTACTCAAGAGACTATCAATTTGAAAATATTATACAACAATGGAACTGATTTAGTTACACAAACCGGTATAGTAAATTTCTACTCATTAATGACTTATTTGAGGTTGAAAATAAATAATTTGAAAAAATTATTTTTTTGATTTCATAAACCTCCCCAAAGAATTTATTATTATTATTATTATTATAAGTATTTTCCTTATTAATTTAAGCATATTTACTCAATAAATAGAATCTAGATATGTCATTATGCAATTACCTTTAGCAAGAATAGATTCTCCAACAAATAAATAGTATTTTCTTGCGTTTTTTAAGGAAAATTTTTCAATTTACCCCCTGAAAAAGAGTTTTTTTATTTTATACTTTTATTTGTTATATAGCATGTTTTAAATCACATTTATGCATATTATTTTAATAGACTGTTGTTTCTAACAGAGAAAACAACCACTCTTCATAGCAACTAAAATCGCTAAAAATGTACAAGCGTTTTTACGCCCTGGTAATTAACTCCAGTTTTAAGTACTTTAAGTACTTAAGTGGTGCAAGTAGGGTTTTTTTTTCTGTGAAAAGTATATATACTTAGACAAAATTAGCTTTGTAACGATTTGTTTCTAGTTGACGCTATTTCATGCCTACTATCCCTGCACTATTACTTAAAATTTGGTTTATGATTTAAGATGTTTTGAAGTTTTTTTGTCTATACATGGGGCACATCTTCACAAAAAGGTACGACTCAATCATGTAACTTCCCCTGCTGCTTACGATTTATAAATGTTTTGGTACATACACTTAATCATGATTCAGAGCTAAAAACAGCTATATGACAGAGCACAAAACTACTTCGTTTTTACCTTTTTCACTATGAAGCCTATAGAAGCAAAACTGCCCATCAGAATTTCAGTTTTTTTGTGACTTCTATTTAATTTCTTTATTTTGCTAGGTCAATATGAAGTTTAAAATGTCATAAAAGCACAAATTTTTTTCTTCATCTGCAAATAAAAATAATAAAATATTAGATCTAAATATATTTTTAATATCAGATGATACACAAATGCACTGATGATCCAACAAAAAAAAATTAGACTTTTCTAAACACTTTTACACAGACTAAACATTTGAAAGTTTTCTAAGTAAAAAGAGAACTGAAGAAAAAAAAACAGAATCCTCAATTTGCACTCTACTAATATTTCATGGAAATAGTATTGTCAATTAATTCAGTCTGTATATGCTGAAAAAAAAAACGACATTTATGTGCATAAATAATATTGTTTTACTGATATAATTTAGAATTCACACGTTTTGGTACCTTCTCAATCAAGTAAGTATTTTATTTTGAATTAAAAAAAACTTTATATGAGCTTTTCAGATAACAAAATGTGGCATTGGTTGTAGCGATTACTTTAAATTACGTTTGCATTTTTAGGTTTTTATATAGTAATATTGTAGGATGGAATTCTATTATTTAAATTTATGCTATAAATATGCTTACCTGTGTTTTAAATTTCTTGCACTTTTTTATTCAACGTTAGGAATTAAAAATGTCAAAAAGCAACGTTTGTTGTCTAGCTTTTGACAGCAAATATTATCTTTAATATTTTCTAGAACCGTTTAGATAAATTACAGGTTAATTTACAAATTTTAAATCAGGAAAGCTCTGTAAATTCAAAACTGTTGTCATATTTTTTTCTTTTCACAATCAATATCTTGCTGTTGATTTTCTTTCAGTTGGAACACCAAAAGTAGTTTCCTAATGTCACATTGTTACCTTGAATTATATTGGCTACGAGTGATATGAGAATAAAATTTATGTCCTTTTTATCTAATCAAAAGTTAATATCAAATGTGGCTGTGAAAGGCTTTTAAGGAACCAACTGTTTTAAATTTGTTCCTTGTGCTTTCTTTTTAACCAATAGTTGGATTTCTTGAATTGGTTCTTTGCTGAAAATCACACTAGATAATTTCAAATGATAGCACAATGAATGTAGCATATTTCTTATTAAAATTTTCATAGAGCGTTTTAATTAATATGGATTTAATTGTCTTGTTGTTTTATTAGAAATTGCGTAAGTCAGTTATTACAATTTCTTTTTTTTTAAGTTGTGATGATCATTTTATTTACTTATTTTTTTCATAAAATTGCGTAATGCAACAAAAAATCACTGTGAATTTTTTCTCTTGTAGTTTCTATTACACATCCAATTAGTGAAAGTATTCAAACTCCTGCTATACAAGTGGTAAGTATATTAATATTGTATATTATTCACCTTGTAAGGTTTGGTACCTAATAAGGAAATACACTTAATAATTATCTATGTAATATTAGTATCTGTATAATTATCTATATAATATCTGTTAACTTTGAAATAAATACTTATTTTATAATATTATAAGTTAGTTATTGGTTCTGACTTTTATCAATTCTACCTGCTTAATTTGCTATTTTGAGGTTATAAATCGCCAATTTATTGAAGCGGATAAATTATTTTTCAATGAAATTTTCACTATGATATTATTCGAAACTTGTTTGCTACCTGGTGGGTTGAGCCATGTTATTTCTTGTCTTTTGATTGTTTTTGGTTTAAATACTGGTTCAGGTTCACTTGATAGATTCTGGTTTGATATATTATAAAGGTACTTGTATTTATCTAAGAAAAATGAAAAGTAAACGCAATTACTTTAAATTTCAGGTGGTTATTCCTTATATCGCCAGTAAGAATTTTTCTTAGGTTAAATGGGACTTTTAGATATATCTCAATTTCTATTTGAAACAAAATTTTTAGAGAAAATGTAATTTTTTTTCTTCATATTTTCTGTCTGATGTTTGTTTTTATTTTTATTTTTTTGATTCTATTGTCATCACAACTAGCGTCATCTAGAATGTCTATTTATCTATATTATTTAGTCTAGTCTGACTGATTCACTTCTTCCTCATAAAAAACTCCCCATTGATAAATCAAAGAAATTTTATTTATCTTCCCTTAGACGGCACAATCAAGTTTACCATAAAAGAAATTGTTAGATTAATTATAAGGTAATTCCTATGTGCCTTAAATATCTTAAGAACCAACCAAGAAAAAAAAAGTCACTCATAATTGTTTTGATGTAGCAAGGAAACTTTTGACGGGGTTTAAATATTAATGTATTAATTTTTAACTGCATACTTCATAATTTAACCAATTCATAATTTTACCCTTGGTAAAACATCACTGTTTCCTGGAGTAAAAATGCTATTCCTCAAATACAAATCAAAAGCGTTTAGATCTTTTTGTTTTTTAGATCATATTTTTTGCGTCTCATCAAAATTAAATTCTTCACAATGGACTTTATTGTCAGTCTCGATTTTTTCCAAAATAATATTTTCAAAAGTTTTTTTCTTTTGTTGTTTTCTTTTTCTCTTTTTTATTATAAGAACAAGATTGGGTGTTTGTTTAATTTTCAGGAATGTTATTCTCCTTCTCAATTTTTGACTACTTGTTGTTAAAATACGTTGATTATCTATGTAGCATGTAATAATAGATGGTATTATTTGACTATCGTTACAATTAATACTAGTAATTTCAGCCTCTTGATATTGAGGGTGTTGTTTCTCAACTGAAACTGGATCTTCTTCAAACTCCTAGTCACAATCGTCATCATCATTATCATCGTCATCGGCATTGTCATCGTCATCATCATCAATCTTTTCATTACAAAGGTCTTTAGCACTAGTATTTTCATCGAATAAAATGTTTATAATTTTACTTATATCACAAAATCTTTTTTGGGGGTCTAGCAGAAGCCATTTTGGAAAGTTTAATAAAACAAATAATTGTTCAATTGCTTAGCAGTTTTATGTGATATATTGTATGCAATGTCTAGTTTACATCGCCAAGAAAATGAAATGCGTAGTGTCAATAATTATCTTGTAATATAGTTTTATTTGTAGGGGTTAGGGAAATAATGATGTAAAAAAAAAACTTGCGTGGTGTGGTCAGGGATTGAAACTGTTAGTTTTATAATTTCATAATTACATAATCTTAAAACATAATTTTTCATCAATGCTTATTATATAGTATTATTTGCTCTTTAACTAGTTTGTTTTAAAGTGTGAATGGTATTTAAGGTGAGTTTCTTTTGGAAATTTAATGAATTTTTGCTATGGATTATTATTATTATAGATTATTATTATTATTATTATTATTATTATTATTATCATTATAGATTATGTTTATTTCATTAAGTATTAGAAACAAAATAGAAAAAATTAACTGAAAATTTTTGACTAGTGATGAAATTTCTAAATTTTCGTTTTATCACATTAAAATATTTTTGATTTTTTTCCTGTGCAAGAATTGGATTTTTTTTCTTATGGCAATTTACGTTAAAAAAAAAAAAATCTAATAGTAAGAATTTCATGATGTTTTGATTTCAAAAATTTTTGTCTGTAATTCTGTAATGTGATGTAATCAAAATTGGTTGCTTATACTTTCAATTTCAAAATTTATAAAGCTGATATCTTTGTAATCGGTAAAATTTTTGAAGTAAAGAAAAATTTTCATTTGCATGTTTTGACCAACTCTTTTAATTTTCTTTAGAACAAAACGAGGGAATTTTTACCGACTGATAATGTAAGATTTTTAGAATATTCGTGTTGTATGTTAATTCATTGTTGTTCTTTTTTTTTTTTTAAATCTTGTACAAAGTTGATCATAAAGGACATGTTATTATTTTGTTTTTTTTTGGTGTGCTCAAATTCCTGTAGCATATCCAAAAATTATTTTATAGCTATGATGATTTGTTTTTATTGGGTTTTTATCGATTGTCAATAAATTTTTGTGATACTGCTTAAGTTTTTTATGTTAAAATATTTTCAAATATTTTAAATTTATCCACCGTTGATAATTATTGCACATATCCAATTATTCTTGGTTTCAAAATGCAAGAATTTTCTCTCAAAAAGATGTTTTTTGGTTTTTTTTTGAGAATTTTAACTTAAATTTTAGAAAGTTTTATTTTTGACTCTTTCGAAGATCCTCAAGCTCAACTGGGAGTAAAATCTACAGGGTAAATTATTTTTCAGGTAGTTTTTGCATTTCATTTCTCTTTAAGTGGTTTTATTTTTGTTCTGTATGTGTGTTTTGTAGATGTTATGAATTGTAGTTCAACTTTGCTGGAGTGTTAGTTGTATTTTTTTCTTACCGTCTCTTTGGAATGATAAAAACAAGCACTAAGGTGTATTAACTAATATTTTTGTTGAAATAAAAATCAAAAATCACTGCATATTCCCGTTCTAAATAAACTTTTTTTACCAATTGAATATATTTTGCTTATATAATTTTTATCAGGGTTTATATTTTTAGTCAAGTTTAATTTCTGTAAGTAAAACCCTCTTTTTTAAGTAATCTTTGCCTAAGTGGAGATTACAGGGTTATAGATTGATCCTTTAATATGGAATTATGTGCCATAATGAATTTATTTATTAAACCTATGTGTTTAAAATAATGGCACGTAGTTCCTTGGTTATTAGAGGTTGCTTAGTTGGATAAGAATGATATAAAATCCGGTTTAGGAGCAAAGAAGACAGATACATCTGACTGCGGAGCAGAAACGACGTGGTATTATTAAAGTAAGTTTTCTGTTTACTTACAACTACTTAAACCACCTTTCTTTCAAAATGAAAAAGTGCCAGGTGGAATTTTTAGGTCAATTAAACAAAACAATAAATTGAATAATTGTTTGATAAGGGGTTGAAGATAGGTAAAAGATAAAAAAATTTAGCTGATTTTGGGAATAGAAGGTAAAGTGATGAAGAATGCATTTTTTTCTAATCATATGTTTATTTAGTAGGAATATTCACTGTAAATAATATGTAATAGTAGAATAATAAATATGTAAAATAGAAAAAAAGAAAAAAGTGATAGTGTTCTTTAAGGCTTATGTGTAAACTACTGCCAAATTATTTTGGAAGCAAAGGTACTAATAACACTTACATAAAGAGTTTTACTAAAATTCCCTTTTAAAAAGTTCCAGCAGCATTATTCAGAGCCAGTTTTATATTTTTATACTAGTATTAGTATCCAAACTCTGGTGCCCAAATTCTAAAGTTGTATACTAAACAATCTAGAAAATATAGGCTATAAATATTTTTAAAAATTAGCCTTATATATTAGATAGATAGCGTTATATAGATCCTTAAATAGGTGATTAAATACGTGTCTCGTGATATTGTTTCGGGTAAATATCGAAAGCCTATTGTTTTTAATTTGATAAAAAAACTTTTAAGTTGATAAAAAAAAACGTCTAAGCGTCAATTGCAGCATATACCTATGTTTGTTTCAACCAGCTTTTTTTGTTAACTTCTCAAGAAATTGTTTCACAAGAATTGTTTCCAAGTTAATTTAAAAGCTATCAAATTCGTCTTTCCTTTGTGTTTTTTTATTCTATTGTTTATATTAGACATAGACATAGTAAATCTGAAAATCATAGTAATCTGAAAAAATAGAACAGATGTTAAAGTTTTTAAAATAAGTCATACTCTTTAAAACTAACTGTTAAAGAGTCACAATATAAAATCTTAGACTTACCAAAGTATACATTGTTAATGTTACTACTGCTGTGAAACAAAATTTGATAGCGGACTTATTCAGATGCAAGTGAGACAAGCCTGCTTCTCAGGGAGGAAGTAGTTAAAAACATCATCAGGCACACAGAGATAATGAGGTTTTTTGTCACTTGAAAAGTTCAAATAATTCTGCCGATGTTGCTATGGATGCCGATGAACAAGGTAATGACTTCATTGGACGTGGTGGAAGTAGTTACACTTTAGTTTATCAAGCACAAAAAAAATGGGAGACCATGTTTCCTTTTGCCATTTATTCTGCTAAAGATAACGTATGGCTCTATTCTATATGCAAGGAATACGGCAAAAGTGAGTTTTGGTGAAACAAAGCTATGAACCGTCACAAGTATCCACAGATAACATTCTTTAATCATCAAGTATCAAAAAATCTCTTCACATAAATGAGTTGAATTGAAAAGGGTATTATCTACCAAGGGAAAGCGTTTACAGACGGATTATAAACAGTAGCGAGGTTAAAAGAACCTTATCAAATGTTGCCAGGAATAGAAGTGTGATTAAAAAGTTAAAAAAAAAATTGGGCCACACGCAAAAACTTTGATGACGTTATAGACTTTGTGATCAAGGTGACAATGAAGTTGATGGTCACCTTGATGGTTCCTTGAGCGACTTCTGTGACAAAAAAAAATCAGTTTATTAGAATCATTCACAATATGTTGAATGACGAGATGTACACAAAAATAATTGCCACCAATTTTTAGTGTGTTTGCTGACGGAACTATGGACATGGCAGATTGGGCTGTTATGTCTATTTTTGTAAGATATGTTGACTCTGACAGTCACCATATAGAGGTGTAGTTTTTAGGGTTAGTTGAAGTAGTTGGCAGCAAGGGTGCAGAAGCATTATGCCAAAAAATATGTGAATTTCTAGCAGAAAAGAGGGTTGGTATTACACAGTTGTGTTTCCATTTGTTTGATGGTGTGAAAACAAGTGGGGAATTAACAGAACTTCAAATCTCCCTTAGAAAAATAGCTCTCCATTTAAGTTATTAAAAGCGACAACAACAAGATGGTTATCACATGGTGAGGCATCAGCAAGAATAATTTCAAGGTTTAAACAATTAGTAGATAGCGTGGACATAATTATTTCTAAGAATATTGATCCTGAATTGCAAGGGATTTGAAATCAATTACTAGACTCTGGTAATGCTTTGTTGCTGCTTGCAGAAATTTTAGCACGCATAAAAAGGTTCTCAAAGTTCTTGCAGTCGAGAAATTTAGTATATTCAACTAATAACTTCAAACTTGACCAATTAAAACATGCTCTTAATAATATAATTCTAAATGATGGTCCACTTTTTAAGGCTCATCAAAAAAATTCATCAGGCTGTCTGTAGAACTTTGGAATTATTTTTTACAGATTTCAACTTAGTTTGTAAAAGTCTTAACGAAACGTTAAGATAACAGAGAATTCATTTAACAGCAGCTACAATTGATAAATTAATGCATTTTAATTTAGTTGGTCTGTAAAAACTTCATGAAAACCCAGTGGACATTTATCATGATATTAGGAATCGATGCATAGCTCTTTAGTTAAAAAGAATTTTTTATATTTTGAATTTTTTTTATTGAGGACAAACTTTAATATTTTTAAATTTCATATTTTATTCTTCTTTTACATAAATTTTGCATAATTTTACATTTCCAATACATGCGTTGTTGATTCAGTTTTCCAAGGACGCACATCTATTCTCCACATGTTAATATTTTTTTTCATTTGTACAGGAGAATAAAATTACTTGGTTCTAAAAACATAGGTATATAAGAAATGGTAGCACTTTTTATTATCTGCGATTAAAATGTATTGACGAAATAAGAGAACCATATCTTTAGTAAATGGAGATTCTAGAGTTACTATTTAGAGCAAAATCAAAAACATACCAGGGCTTCACCCCACACCCCATTGGGGGCATTTACATCACCCTCCCAAACCCCCAGCTGCTTTAGAGAGCATCTGGATACGTCACTGAGGTCGAAAGCTTTATTGGGGAAATATCAATTTGGTTGACTTTACTGACTTTGGTATGAAGGTGAGAGTTCTTTGTATACCTCATGCAAGAGATTCCTATTTTATTTATTATTTCCAAAAATGTTTTGAGCTATGAAAGTGGTTTTTTTTTTTTTTATTTCGTTAAATATATCAGTTTGTTTTTTTTTAGCATGCATTTGAAGATTTGGCTTCTTTACTGCCTTCACCTTCAGGAGGGATAACTCGTGCTAACAAATTAACAAATGCATCTGTACTACAAAAAAGTATGTCTTTTCAAATATGGTTTTGAAAAGTTAATAAAACTATTTTTGGTAAGCTTATTTTTGGTAAGGCTGTAAAGATAAATAAATAAGGTATTGTTATCATATTTAGGAAATTTTGCCTACAACATTTTTAATCTTGGCTTAATGCCAAAATGACTTTTTCAGAAGCATTAACAGCTTTAATATTATTGGTAGCTAAATGTTTCTTACGCACGTATTGAATTTAGTGCCCCTGTTTACTTTCCTATTATTTGCAAGGAATTGTATTTTCACATGCATGTCCTCGGCATCTTTGTTTGTAACAATCTTCCTGTAGTTCGCAAAATCTCTCTTAAAAACGATAATGAATTATTTACGTCTTTCTCTTAACAATTACCTTTTCCACCTATTTGTAGGAAATTTTTTATCACCATGGAGATTAGGACAGCTTTCGTGATTTATTCCATGATATTCCACTTGAACACATGCACTAAGGAAATTTCTTCTTGATTTCATTTTGGTATCGATATTTCCTCTCAATAATATCTACTAAACCCACACTCAAGCCCTTTATTTTCTCTAGGAATTGTGGCTGCAGTTGGTTATCACAACCATTGTATTTCTTTTCTTCAGCGCACTAGTTGTATTCAAAATAGATGTTTTTTTAACAGAGGCATTCGACAAGGTGTTGTTGTGTGTTACACTTCTCCATAAAATGAAGTGATACAATATCTTTGGTCAATTTTTAAATACCTTTAAGTCTTTTTTTATCAGTCATGGAAATCAAGGTGTCTTTGATTGCCACTCTTCTAACTGTTACTATATAAATTGTGGTGTCCCTTTAAGATTCTGTTCTGAGACCTACTCTTTTTCTAATTTTTATTAGTGATCTGTCTGATAGCATTCTTTGCGAACTTGTGATATATGCTGATGATACTACTTTATACTCATCCTTAGGGATTTTTGGATATCAAGATAGAATTAGATAATGAGCAGAAAAAGACAAAGCTTTCCGTATCTTTAAAATCACATAAAATCATTTCTAGAAATGCTATAGACTTAATTTTTTTTTTCATTTTTACAGAAATTTAAAGGATATTTCATTTCTGAACAAAGGTTACCATTATAAGGAACATCATTTTTTTGCCTATTTCCACCTCTGGGCCCAGTGTGATTGTGTAACATCTTCAAAACTTCAGCACTGAAACTTTAATCATAAATCTGAAAAAAAAAATGCAACGCTTCCTTTATTAAATTATATAAATGGCATTCAAATCAAGATATATAAAAAAAAAAAAAACAGATTCTGTTCACCAGTGGGCAACTGAATAACATATTCTGTAAAACAACATACTATTTGGTATTTTCCATAAATTTTCTCAGCTGCGCTTTATCAGATAATTATTTTTTTAATCCTCGGTGAAGCCAACATATACCCATAAGCTTGTATCTGTATGCTTGTAAAAAATTTAGTGGACTTCTTTTCACTTATCACCACCTGCCAAAACCATGTTAAACTGGAACCTGGACTTGATTTATGGATAAAAAAAGTTTTCTCAAAAAATAGCACTTTGAATTTTGAATTGTGTTTATAAATAATATTTTTAATATAATGAGCAATAACACATTGAGCATGTCGTCCTACTAAAACTTAGAAATGAAAAAAAAGAGTGCATGACCTACCTCTAGAGCCTTAATGCCAATGAATGTGTTAGTGTTAGGTACCAATAAAAAGAATCATGTAAGAGATGTTTAGTTATTACATGTTGGTTATTAAAGTAGCATTACATTTTATATTTCTACTGAAAGTTTGAAATGCTGAAAAAATCTTTGATTAAAGTTTACAATGAAGTGAGAGGAAAATCTATCGCATAATTAGTAGAGCCTCTACACCGCCTCATATTGTTTATTAAATATTATTTATTTTAGATTTAAAAAGGAAAATGACGTCATATAGTGATATAGTTTTCTTTATTATTTGATAGCATGTGAGCACATTAGGGAGTTAAAGCGAGTCAAGACTAAATATGAGCTGTGTATATCACAAGTTAAACAAGAAATTGAAAATGTTACTAAATCAATTGCGTAAGTTTCTGGTTACTTCACAACGTATAATTCTTTCTTTGAAAAAGGTAGAAAATTGAGGGATTCGATTGTTTTGCTATCAGAATGTGAATTTTGGATAATATTATTTTTAAGGAATTTGTTTATACTTCAATATCATCAGGGTATCCATCCAGTCAGGTAAGTCGGTTTTCAAATTCATTATTGATTATTCATGATTTCTGCAACATTTACCAAGTTAAATTTTGTTCTGTTAGCTTTTTTTCATCTCAACCTAGATTGTTAAAACAGTTTAGGTCACGGCTCATGAATGCTTGATAGAGTATTGTATGTCCATTAGACTTGTACTCAGACCAACAATAAGGTAGCCAATTACAGCTAGACCTTTTAAGTTGAATTTGCTCCTAAAAAAACCCTGTAAGATCCTGATTTGGTAAGGTTCCCTGGAAAATTCCTACAAAAACTATTCTCAATCAATCTTACCTGTTTCAACTCCTCACAACTTCGGACCTGTACCTTTACAATATCTACACATCAGGCGAACTTTGATTTTCATGACAGTTGGATCACTTTTGTCCTAAAGTCTGTTTGTTGTTGGACTTGACGCCAAGCTCAATAGTGTTCTCATTCTTTTCAATAATCTCGGCACTATATCTCAAAACACTATGAGCACGTAGAGTGCAATTGATCCATGGAATTGAGGCAGCATCAACATAAGTTGTCCTGCAGAACTTCTGATGCTTATCAGTTTTCACCTAGTGAAAATAGCAGCCATATTTAACACTAGTTGATCGATTATCGCTCTCAGCTCTGAACTGCCCATTCCTTGGGTGAGCAGTTTTTGATTGCCAGTGTTGAACATCACCTTTGCAATGTTACCAGTGGTAGAGGTTCCACCATTACCGAGTGAATCAGCTTTCTTCAAAGTAATGAATACCATACTTTGACTTGTGTTTTTTCCTTTGGATTCTTCAAAACCTGTTAAAGCTCGACCCTCTTGGTTAGACAATTCAAACTTTACTTCAGATCAAGATCGGTGTCCTGCAGTAGCATATCTTAAAAATGAAGCCAAAACTTTGGAGCAAGTTGAGAATTAGATGCAAATTATTGGTATCCTCAGTTGTTATAGGCTCCTACCTGACACTTTTATGCATTTAAACGCTGATTTGATGCAGTCAGTTTTTCAACATTACTTCTTGCTATATGTACATAGACAACAAAACGTTACAACCAAACCAGTGATGAGAGTATGCATCTTTTCATCCGCCAAAGACATTAAATCAATATTGATGGACTTTTCAAGATTGTTATTTTTTTTTTTAAATAAGTGACGTTCTGTAGACTAAAAGCCACGACTAGGCAGGGTACTAAAAGAAGAAGTAGAGATAAACACAGACTGAGAAATATATAGGTTGACATTATACTTAAGGGATTGGAAGTCATAATCCGAAGGAGAATAATTAGAAGGCAAAGAGTTCTACATGCAAGAAGTATTGGGAAGAAGCTTGATGAATAAGTTTTAATAAAAGTTAAAGGGTGAGCAGCAGTCTTTAAGAAAGTCTTAAGTGATAGTGTTAGTTATCTCAAATCATCTGAACTTTGTCCATGAAAATACTTATAGAACATTGATATAGAGGTCACAAACCTGCTGTTACAATCTTGCCATGGGAAAGTGATTGAAGATTCGAACAAAGATCAGGACCAAGGTTGAGTATACATTTCAGAATTCGGTCAGGAAGAAGCAGACATACAATAGAGGCGTCATCTAACCTTCAAGGCAGCATATTTTGCAATAGATTCAACGTAGGAATTCCAAGAGAAATTATATGTCAACGCTAGGTGTAATAATCGTATCTTCATAGATTCAGTGAGTTAACTACAATTCATCAGAACAGATGGCAGAAAAGTTTATGTAAAGAAGCTTTGTTTTTGAACCATTGAATTTTACTAATTCAACAACAACAGTGAGAAGATCATCTTCCAAAGCAACTGTTATTTCAACCTTATCAAAAGCATTGTTTGTCTTCCCTAAAGATGAATACAAAGTATTATTATCCACATACATAGCAAGCGTACAAAGAATACTAGCTGGCTGATAATTAATGAAAATTAGGAAAAGAGTAAGTTTCAGAACAGAACTTCACCAGAATTTGTAGAGTTACAGTTTGAAGAGTTTCCATCAAGTACTACCTTGATTTTCTTGCCAGACTAAAAAGACTTATATATGATATCCATACATTTTTAAATGCCTTAGAGATGTTGCCTGCAAGCATCTAGACATTGATAGACACGCTAACAGATGCTAATCTGAAAACAAATTGAGGGACTTTAAATGACGAGTAACACATGAGTTAATCAATGCTTTGAAGACCTTAGTTATGGTTAAAAGGAGACTGATTAGATGGTAATTGCAAAGATCAGAAAGCTCTCATTTTTGAATACTAGAAAAACAGATGCTAATTTCCTGCAAGAAGGAATACTGGGTTCAGCAACACACTTAAACAACCTGCAAAGAATCAGAGAGAGTTCTCAAGAGCACTTTTGTAGTAAACTACAGGAACTTCATCAGGGCCAGCAGATTTAGAAGGATCAAGCTTAGCAATAACATTTACATCCGTTTTGGTTGTTATGTTAAGATGAGTGTCAGTCCTAGTTGATGAGTCAAGCAATATGTGCCCAGATTCGTCAAGAGAGGAGCTACTGCTGAACAGCTTGGCAAACAGTTTTGCCTTATTTCTAGCATAGGTAGCATCCTCAGGTCCATTAAAGAGTGGAAGGATCAGAGACTTACTTTTATTTCAAAAACTCCTGCAGATGCATCAGAAGTCTTTTGAGATCTTTTAGTTTGAGTGACCAGACGTTCATTAACCTGATTTTAGTATGAGCGTTTGTTTATCCTCTTCAATTTTTACAGTCATTGTGGCCTCTGGTGAAAAGCCATGTTTTCTCAACACAACCAGTGTGTTAAAGAAGACTGAAATAATGTTTGCGATGAGCAACTGTGGCCACAATTGCTGAAGTAAACCATGGGCTCGGGTGTGTTTTCATTTGTTACTTGCGAGGGAATATAGGCGTCAATACTAACATGAAGTCAAGATGCAACTTAGCACATTCCTCTATATCAAGATTGAAGATCACGAAAGCTCTGATATGTTGATAGGAAAACAATTTTCTATGGATATGTGGCTCGTGGGAAGAGAGGATGTTGAATTTGATGTCAACATTAACTACTGCGTGGTCAGAGTTTCCTCAAGGACTATAGATAGATGTCTTGCACATATTAGGATTTGATTAAAGGAATAGATCAAGTAGATAAGGTTCTTGGTTACCACGATCAGGAAGGCGAGTTGTAAAGTCACAGAAAAATTACAATTTTTGGCCTCTTTTTGAAGGCGGACACCATGCTCGTACACTATTTTTTCATTTACTCTATTATTTATTCCAAATTCATAGAATATTTAAACTCCTATGTTCAGGCTGCTAAAATTTCTCTTCATATCTGCTTCTATTCGAAATTACTCATTATTTTTCTGCTAATCACACAAAAAAACTATCCATTCAATATTTCTGGTTTTTACTTGTTTCATCTGGGATGTCCTTAAAAATTCCTATAAATATATGCTGGGAAAATGAAGGAGTGAGTTGCAACTCATTCCTCAATGAGCTTCCGGAATTTCATTTTCAAAGTCTTATAATTAAACATTTCTTCTATCGTTCTCAATCATTTTTAATGAATTTTGCTTGTATTTTATAAAAAAACTTGTTTTTTCGAATCGCAAAAATTGTTAAAATTTATTCGGCTTGGGTTTAAATTTTTCAATGATAAAATTAGCTTGTCGAAGTAGAGCTTGATTTTAAGCATATAAAAGATAACGTTAAAGGGAATTTTTTTTTTTTTTGTTTTTTTTTTTCAAATTTCTTAGTGTTCCGTTACTGAAGAACAAATGTTCAGTTTTTCTACACCCCTTATATTAGTTTAGTGGTCATAGTAGATGTTTCCTATTTATAAACAGTTTTAAAGATTTAATGGTTTTTTATGCATTTGATGAAATCATAAGTGAACTTATATAAAATTTAGGGTCGGAGCTGTGTAACCTGTTTTTTCTTTAGTGATTGCCAGAGGCGAATCCCTGAGATAGCTGGTGAGGTATCTTCGTCACAAGTGAGCAGTCTTTTATATTCTTATATAACTGACATTAAATAGTGATTTTAGTTGGGTGAGGTTTTTCTCTACTCTGCTCAGGGTGTCTTGGAAAATCTAATGTTGTCACACGTTTACTTGTAAACCACGCAAAAAATAATTAGATTATCGTACAGCAAAAAAGCTTTTAGAGTTTGCTGCTCAACCTTTGAGCGTATACAATTTAATTATTTTTTTTTTTTTTAAATTTTCTTCATAAAAATATATTCTCGTTATTGTATGATTTTGAAAAATCTACGTGTGTATTAATTGTGTGTATTAATTGTGCACTTAAGGTTTGATTTTTTAAGGCACTGATAAGAAAGTCGCCTTCTTATTTAAAATTAAATCAGTAAATTTCTTATTAAATGAATTAGTTTGCTTTTATTTGGGTAGAAATCTTCAAATGATGTGGAAAGACAATTTGTCTCTTACTGCAAAGAGATGATGTACTATAACACAAAATTTTGGATCGTATCTTTTCGTAAATTCCATTCAACTATTTACAAATTTTAGATTTTTTTTTTTTTTGTGTTTCTTTTACTGTTATTGCTATTACTAATGTTATTATTATTTAAGAAATAAAAAATTGTCAAACTTTTTGAGTTTTTTTTTTTTTTTCACTTTTTTATAGACTCGAATAAATATGTTAAATTTATTTGTTATTTCATTAATTTGTGTTGGCGTATCTGAAAAGTATTTTGACTCAGGCATCATATCCAAGTAATTTTTCAGTTTTTTTATACTGTTTTTCTGGTGTTTTTTGATTATTTAGATGAAGATTTCAGTCATACTTTTTCATATTTGGATTAAATATATTTTCACAGTTTTTAAGTTACAATTTTTGCTTTCATTTTAAGATCTCTGGCGATATTTATGGTTAACATTAATTTTTCCAATTCATTTTTTTACCTGCTTTAACATATCCAGAATATATCATTACGTTATTCTGAAAATTTTTATTGTGATAATGTCATAAGAAAAAGCAAAACAGAATTTTTGATAGAAACTTTTTGCTAGTAATTTTTCTGGATATTGAAGTTATAGTTTAGTCCTAAAATCGTTTAATACCTGTTTAAAATTGTGAAAAATTTGATTGCGTATAACCTTTAAAAAAGATGAATAATTTTTAAACGCTCATATTTACTTTTCAAATAGTAACATATTTCGGAACGCCTTTACCACTTCATTTGGTGAACAGACTTCAAAACATTTGTTTTTACTTCATTTGATTGAGTATAGCTTGTTACTGTAAATTTTCACATTTTCGCATGTTATTCCTAGAAATCAAAGTTGTGTCATTGATTTTCGGTCTTTTTATCTCATTTTTGGATAACTTCGTAACTATTAAATTGAAAGTGTCTTAGAAATTTCTTGTGATGATATCCGTTTAACTGACATGTTTTTTTCTGCAAATTAGCTAAAATATTCTTTCGTTAACAAACAATGATTTAGATAAGTAAGTATTTATGCACTATCAATAAAAATAAAACAAAATAAATGTTAAAAATTTAAATATAATACAATATTGTAAGTAACGGGGCCTTTGATAGCAGCGATAAGCATAAGAAAAGCCAAAGCCTTATTTTCATTGTGGTCTCTCGATGGGTAGGGGGCTGTCTGTTCAATTATATCATATACTTATTTAATATAAATGATATGATATGCCGTATTTAATTTCTATCTAATTAAACAGAATCGTATTTCTGTTTTAATTTTGCAAGGTAATATTTCTTCACATTATGTTCGAATGTATTAATATTGTTACTTTTTTGCCAAGTTTTCATTTATAATAATTTTGCGCGATATTTAAGGATTTAGTCAATATTTATTGTTTGAAAAGGCGTACGCTTAAACATAAATCACGACCTGCTTACCTCATAAAAGTTGGATAAGTCGGAGTATAACTTATCTTTATTCTGAGCCATTGCTCATTTGCTGTCTTTTGCGGTATATATTCTTACGTACATATAAGGATTAAGGAATTTTCACCAACCTCATTACCAACCTCATTGCTCTATTTTAACCAATGCCGTTGCTCTACCCTTTGTAGTGTTAGAAAATTTTTCAAAATGGGAAATATTGTTTTACAAGAATCCTTTTTATAAGAATCACGAGCCTGAAAATCGTCGAAAAATTAAGAAATATATAAGAATCCCACCAGGCTCAAGATCACCAGTTTTATAAGAATAAGTAAGACTCAGCTCATACCCACCATAAGAATTAGTATTATGTTATTTATAAATCAAGGATTTTCATTCACACGTATTTTTGACACATTTAAGAGTAATATATTTCAAACAAAGCGTACACATCGTGCATAACTAAAAAATTAAGTTAATCATTGAGACTGATTATTGCAAAAAGAATAAGAATCACTTAAGAATATTTTAGGATCATTTTTGGTGTGTTTTTAAAAATCATTCAGGTCTGAGTTATGTAATTCTTATAAAACAAACACAGTCACAGTCTAGTCATAGAGTACTGCATGATTTTCCAACTTCTTTTGCGAGTACACTTTTGCTCCTGCCCTATTTATATTGACTGGGAATCAGTCAATTATTTTTTATTTATTTTTTTACACATGCACACCATTAAAGTTTCAGCTATTTTTAAAACCAAACTTTAAAACATCCAAGTCAGATGTAGGTTGTAAGATAACACAATGAAAAACTTGTTCCCTTTAGAATTTTATGATATCTGAACCGATGGCTTAAAGAAAAATACATAATGCAAGATTAAAATATCGTTTCTGAGAGATCAATCAATGTCTAAAAAATTTATGAAAGAGCATACATAGTAAATACTTAAAATACTAGTAGAGGGATACTAACACAATTAAACTCAAAATGTGCTTTTAATAGACATTTGCTCGATATTTAGTAGTTTTATTTAAAAGATGAATCGTGAAGTTAACATCAAATCTAAAACATTAATAAACTGAGAAACTATTTAGTGCTTATTTTGTATGAAGATACAATTAAGGAGAATATTTTGTTTTGGAGCAAAAATAAATGATCGGTTTCACTAGTACCATTTCTTAGATATTCAGTTTTAAACTTTTGTTACTTGACAGTATACGACTATCGACGTTGCCTTAATTCCTGAGTTCACTGCAAGCTACTTTACGGAAACAGTAAAAAATTTATAAGGCAGTGTGGCCTAGTGGTAGCAAATTTTCGGAAATTGGTGCATTTGCAGGTGAACAATGTTACCGATATGAGGTCTATATCAGTGGTTTTGTACTCTAAACCTATGCCACTGGATGTAGGGTAACAGGATAACCACAGCCTAAAACTCTAAAGCTATACTTTTTGAAATAGCTTGCTTGCAGCGAACTCAGGATTTACCGCCTTCTCAATTTTCGCATTGCTATTTTTCTTAACTTTATTTTGACAGTTTAGTTTGATTTTGCGTCCACTATTTAACTCGTACAACAGCAGTGTCGTCACACGGACAGCTGATCAATTTGTTTCTTCGATAATGAACTGGTTAGAAAGGCATTGTACCCTTTCGTCAATTCGTACCAGTATGTTTATAATTTTATTACTGTTCTATTTGTTTTTGTACCATAAATAATGAAATTTACTGCTGTGCACTTTTTAGAAATTCAAAATAAATTTGTCTTAAAATATGGTATATTAATCTGCATTAAGTATGGTTAATATTACTTCTTCTTTTTTTTTTTTCTAATGCGTCACTTTCCCCTTATTCTTCTTTTTCTACCGAGTTATTTTCCTGTTATGAGTGATAATTTAATTAAGACTTTGCAATTTACGGCTATTTGGAAACTTTTTAAAATTAAGTATCACTTCCAAGAATTGATGATTTTTTCTTTCGCAAATAAACATGCTACTAACACTGTAATATTTCATTCCTTTGGGACTGCCAAACATTTTTTGATTTACGAAAATTGCATGCTATCGAGACGTCTTGTTTGAAATTTAGAAAACGTAAGAAAAGTTATTATTTTAAGAAGAAGAAATAATTGAATAATTGTCGTTTAGGAAATGCTTATGCGATATTTAGGTGCAGATTGTCAGATGATTTTAAAACTATGGTTTTCTGGTCAGTGTGGCCAGTGTGTTTCGATTTATTATTAGTATTTTCTTTTTAATTCGACCAAGTATTTTGGGTTACAAGTCCACCATTTGGAGGAAAAAAATCACTAAAGTTGTTAATAGAAAGCCACAAAAGCCAATTTTTAACTAAGAGCGACATTTTATTAATATTTAGTCAACGTTACAGCTTCATACCTGTTATGGTAAAGAATTTGCTTTAAATTTTGGGTTTATAACAGGCTTAGTGGCAGAAAACGCTATAACTTGGACACCTCACCAACCACCAGTAAATAACCAATTTCTTCCTTAAGATAATTTCATCTATTTTCTTTCATGGAATTATTGAAAATCCAAAATTTTAAAAGCAAAAACCTGAAATGTGTTATATATTATATTTTAGTAAACATGAAAAGACTAAAAAATTGGTGTAAAAAGTGTTATTATGAACAAATTTTTATATAAGTGTTAATATTTTATAAGTCAATATTTTTTTCAAAAAAATTTTTTTCCAGATTAATTTTTTTTAAATTTTTTTGGTTTTACTCCCGTTAGAAATTAGGATCTAACTTACATTGTTAGATATACATATTCAATTCGTTTCATGACGTGTTTGATTGAAATTTAATTATGTTCGATATCCTAGGGTCATGGAAATGTTCCTAGCTTTAAGTTTTAAAGCTCTCGTTCGTCCTACTTTAGCCAGTATTTAAATTTATATTCCTTGCTAAAATGTAGTTAACTCTTTATAACCCGGTTAGGGAGTTTAGGTTAGTGTGATATAAAATAAATTTAACCATTACATTTTAAAAATATTCTTATTTAAGGTAATATTATTTAAGGTCTGCCGAAATATATATATTCTATAGATTTTTTTTTACCTTTTTATGCGTTGTTTTTGAATTGACCAAAAAAGAAGTTAGTTTTTTATGCAATTGATTCGCTTTAATCTGTCACGTGTTTATGTTTAAAAGAAGTTTAAAAGATGAATAAAGATTGATGCAAATTCTTAGCTGATTTAATTATGTTTCGATTCTTTAATTTAATTTAATTCATTTTTTTTTTCCATGATTTGGTAGCTAAAATTTTCAATTTTTCCATGTAAATGATTATATATTCTTTAATTTTAGTTGTGCTCAATACATTCACAAAGTTAAGTACGAACACCTTTTTACTCGATGACCCAAGCAGTCTCGACGAGCTTGTAAAAGCTGCCGTTCAAAGTAACGACCCTACAGAGATTGCTACTAGAAGTTCTAAACGTTGATATTTGTACTTATTTACATTTTTTGGGTTTGAAAGAAAAAAAAAAAAAAAAAAAAACCACCATGAATTATTAAACACATAGGTTTATGAAAAAAAACTAATTTATCGAACCTTGCATTTCATCGAAATTTTTTGTTTTTACTTTTTTGCGCCATTACTTCAATACTTTCTTATTTATTGATGTATATTTTATATATTTGCTATTTGAAGAATATAATTATTTAGATTGTTTTATTATATAAAAACCGTACACTTTATTAAAAATATAAACTTTGTTGTTAAGTTGTGAAAAAATCGGCAACTAGATAGATTGACATAGCGACATAACCAGGTATATAAGTTTGATCTTTATGTATTCAATGCCTAACCGCGACTGTTTTTA
Organism: Euphysa ruthae; assembly: GCA_035046665.1. Taxonomy (NCBI): domain Eukaryota; kingdom Metazoa; phylum Cnidaria; class Hydrozoa; order Anthoathecata; family Corymorphidae; genus Euphysa; species Euphysa ruthae. The sequence continues at coordinate 27,721 of JAUZNK010002133.1, forward strand.
TAAAGATGTTTAGCTACTAGCTCTACCCGATACAACCGATCATTGATATTTTTTCAGAGAACTAAAAAAATTTAACGGCTTTATAAAGAACAAAATACTAGTATTACAGTTGCAGAGTGTTATTTCACAAAATTAGACCGAAAGGTAGCAAATTCGGGTGTTTCTTTTTTCAAAAGCATTGAAATTTTAGGCAATAATTTTATATCCTAATATTCGGGTATAGGTCGTGAAAATTGCAATAAACAGTACTGAGATATGTAGTAAAACTTTGGTGATGAATTCTCGTTGATGATAACCACGAAGAATTCTTGAGTTAAATCAGTTGCTTATTCCCGATTGTCCATTCACATAAATTTCTGTGAAAGTTAAGATAATGAATTTTCTTTTTCTTGAAACTATGGAATATGTTTGGGGTATGGGAAAATCCATTAAAAAAGTAAATTTTAAAACAGTGGCTGGTTGTCATGGAGACTGGAAAATAGCAACTTTTTGGCAAAAATTTGTTTTGCAACGGTTAAGGTTCAGCCAAAACAAAAATTGCTATGTTTACATTTTTTGGGTGAGCAGACTTTGGTTAGTTGATTACCCAAAATGAGCGTCGTGAAAAATTTTTAATATTATTATTTCTCGGTTACGGGTACTGCAATAACGGTTTAAATTTTTTAGGAGTCTACTAGTTGTAAAAAAAAGGTTTTTAAACTTTGAAAAAAATCTATGACACTCAATTTTTGAAGAATAATTAGAAGAAAATTTGGTGATAATCGGTCAAAAGATCCTCAAGAAATTGTAACCTGTGCGTCAAAAATGCCTATTTCGAGAAAGCAGCCGCTGAAAGTAAAAAAATGTAAATTTTAAAGGTAAATACTCTAAAGCAATAAATGTATACATATAGTAATGTCCACTTGACAAATCTAACTACCAAATGCACCAGCTTCATATAGCTTTCCTTCTTTTTCCAATACTTTGTCATTTTTATTGAGTTTTTTTACTATCAGGACTGCGTCGTAGTTTATTATTCGTTGAATCCTTATAAGCAGATAGCGATTATCTTTTTTTATTAAGCGACGAGCAACCGCTCAATGTATATATACCGGAAATCATGCCAATTTCAGTATAAATTAAAGTAGAGTTTTTTCTACCAATGTTAAAATTAGCAAAACAATTTCTACTGGTAAAAACATGACTAGGTTTATATGTCGTAGCCTTATTGGCTTTGCCATGGTTGAATTTGCACTAGCTATGTCGACCTGTAGAACAATGTGGAAAATGAAACTTGTTTGTTTTGCTTCATGCCACGTGATACAATGTTGCTAAGGTTACTGCTTTCATACTTTTTAAATCGTCTTTATTTTGACGGATTGCAACTCCAAAAATATTTTGCAGCTTGTCTATACACGCATAACTTGTGTAGTCGGTATCCTAACGACATACGCATTCAAGTTTTTTTACATCATAACCTGCATAAATATCTTATTGCAGCATAACTGTTCCTGTCACCTATTAATTCAGTGTAATGCAGATTTCTTTTGTCAAGGGAACGTTCAAAAATTCTAAAAGGGAACGTTCAAAAATTCTTTTAGTACCAATTTGATACCAATTCTTTTAGTACAAACGGCGCAGAACCGTTATAGTTTAAAGTTAGCGAACAGGCTTCACAAATACATGTTATCCACTCAATGTCTAAAACTTTACCATTATTAATGGATATCGCTGAAACAATACCGTTGAGAGACGAGAAACCACGTCGTTGCCAACTTCCATCACACGATACAGTATTTATATCAGTCTCAGTGCATCCATTTCTATTATCAGCTGCTACATCATGTATCGTTTCTTCAGCAATCAATTTAGTTAACGACGATACTTTTGTCACTAACTTATAGTGATTGTTCCGACTCATAGGATTTGGCAAATCCATTAACGACGTAAATTTCTGTATACCAAAATGACTTTGACCAACAATTCTCATTGTATAGGTCATTCTCAAATTAACGTCGAAACTTTAATAAATACATACTTAAATAAATACTTACTTACTTTTATTTACTTTTTTTACTTTGAGGAATTACAGAGTACGTTTTGGCTGATGTAAAGAAGTCTTCAACAAATCCACACTGGATACATCCAACATAAAGTAACGAGGAGAGACCTTGTTTTTAGCGGCATCTTCGCAAAGCCGTAGTGACTCAGATTTACAAAATGCACATTCAACTTATTAAAAACTTTTTTCAAAATAGAAGTATGTATCAATCTATATCTAGAAACATTAGGCTTTGCAACATGAAGAGGACAAACTATTGATGCAGAAATATTTGCACTATTCGTAGTAGATTCAACATTGGGAACAGCATTAATCGGTGTAATCGATGGCGTTGTTTACATCAGTAGCAATGGTAGTATCTGGAGAATAAGTTCAAATAATTCTCAATTGCAGTAGTATTTACAGTGTCCAGTTCATTATTTACAGTTTGAAATTCATTATTTACATTCATTTTATAAAAAAATCATTCGTTTTTTGGGTCGAGAAATGAAATTTTTAACTGCCGGTAAGAACCTATCACAAGCAACAATGTTGCCAAAAACTTTCGGTAAAATATGTCCCCAACATCGCACAAGATTGGGAAAAGGTACACTAAGGGGGTAGATTTTCCAAAATTTTATATGGTAGGGAAATATCTTTTAAGTCACTTTTTCCATACTTAAAGTTGAAATATAAATAAAAATTTATATAGTGTGATTCTACATAGTTCAAAGTACAAAAACTTTTTAGTGATTTTCATGGTGGTTTCCCCCTTAAACACAAATTTAAAAGAAAAAAAAAGTAAAAATAGAGAAGCAGATCTTTTTGCAGACATATTTGGATTCAACAGTATAATTTAGTCAGAAAAGTTTCTCCCTCGTTCATTAACCCTTTCAAGATTTTAGTTCTTGTGACTCCTACGCAGCGTTAAATCATTTAATTTATTTGAACCTATACAAGGATTTCCACCAACATTTTTCTCCAATAATACCTTCTTTTCACAAAGTCAAGCCAGCAGTTTCTCCTTACAGTTTTGTTATAGGATATAAATTTTTTGCAGCAACGTGTTCCTGCAACCTACCGTTGTACATCTTTTGGACAACAACGCTGCTTTTCCGTCAGATTCTCATCCTTACTGGTCACTACTTTTCATTCTCTGATATGTAAAGTATTCAAAAAGCATTGTTTTCGTTATCAGACAGATATTGCTTTATCATGTATATGTATGTAACATTATTATGTTTTTACAGAAATCTTTAGGCTTAGGTTCAGCAGCCACCAATGTTTAAGGATACTATAAGTATTTTGCTCTGCCTCAAAATATATGAGGAATGTTTATGCAAATTTTATGGGAACGTTGAAACACAACGAGACAAAAAATAAAGCGGGATGTTTATGCAGAAGAAAGGAAGAAAAAAATTTTCAGAATGAATATTTCAATTAATGAAAGAAGGACCTTATTTCATATGTGTAGTTTGCAAGAGATGTCATTATAAAAAATTTGTTGTGTTTTTCAAAGTTGAGAGTTATGAAATGAATGCTGATAGTTTATGTCACTATATCCTTAGTTTTGACAGTAATTATTATATATGCAAAACTTGTCACAAAAATTTAAGAAATTTGATATTCAATGCGAGCAATTGCCTTAGATGCAGATTATGTTTTATGCGCGGTCTGTTACACAGCAATTGAACTTTAATAGTCAGGTTAATATTGTCATGAAGAATGTTTGTAATATTCAGTTATTTGATTGTATGCTCTCAAATCATTTCTATAGAACAGTGAATTCTGTTATTGCTAATGTTGCAAGGGATGTTTTCATGAATCTAATTAAAGATACTCCTGCTTTTATCTGAGACATTAGCCATGGTAAAACAGCTAGGTCTCACAACATTTTTTATGAAATTAAGCTCTGCGGATTTAAGATGGAAAGAACTCATCTCTAATATTTCTACACTTAAGGGAGCGGATATGTCAGAGGAACAAATTGATGCTATGGGATATCATGACCGGTGTGCTTACCTAAATCCCAATCTTATGTTACTTGCAAGACATTTCCAATATAGAGTAAAGGAATTTTTTAAAGAAAAGTTATTCCATTCGCGTTGAATTTCAAGTTCGTGGTTCAAGTCCACATATTCATTTTTTTTAACAATATATATTGAAAAATATATCTTTATCTGAAGAATTGTCAAAGGATGAGAAAACTAAATAACTGGAATAACGTGAACTGTTACTTTGTAAAATGACGAATTACATTAAAATTAATTTAAACCCCAGAAAAACGTAGTATCCTCAATCCTAATAAAGAAAATTTTGAACAAATTCAAGATATAAAACACATTTTACATGAGATGAATATTTCATCACGTGATTATTATCACGAATTTTCCATTTCAAGTGATGACTATTTTTAACTTTATTTGAAACGACCACCAAATCCATGTTTTGCTAAAAGTTTGACTGCTTGGAAAGGCAACATTGATATACAACCTTTATTCAATCATTACAAAGCTGTAACTGCTGTAGCTGTGCATATTTATCAAAGTCTGAAAATGAAACATCAGAAGCCACGGAACAAGTTGCAAAAGAGTCTGTTTCTTTAAATAAAACTAAATTAGAGAAAATGAAGTCCATTTTTAGAGCTTATGTTTCAAGAGAATGCTCTGTTTAAGAAGCTGTGTACGTTTTAATTCCAGGGCTGTGGCTTCGAAAATCGTTTCTAGGTGTCATTTTCTCCAAAAGTAATTTATCGGAAAATCTATATAAAATCTGTCGTAGTAAAGAAGAAATTGATAGTTGTGAAGTATTTAAAAGAAGCTCAATTGACCGGTATATAGACAGACCAACTGTCACTTTCCCAAATAAAAAGTATAGTAATCTCGTTAGGTTGTGCTATGCAGAATTTTTATCACATTACTTTTTGCTGCCTAAGACATCTAAGGATTCTGTAAGTGACAGTCAACCAAGCATTTTAAGAATTTTGCAAGAAGATATTATGGAAAGTAACCAAAATATCCAATTCCATTAATGAATTTTAAGGAAAAATTGGTATGCCGTCAAGAAATGTTAAGCGTTTTACGAAATTTGCTTTGTGAGGTCCGTGTTCTTATTTTGATGAAATGTCATTGTTTTCCAATATACAATTGATCTTCCTCCATCTTTGATTATGTGAAATATTTGCCTGTTTAGATACAGAGGATATTGTAGGAGTCACTGTTATTGCTGTGGGTGACATTCCAACTGCCACATGTACTTGCAATACCTGTTTATTGCGACTACAAAGAACATTGGAAAAATTTATCTCACTTATGGAAACTTTTTAAAATGGTTGAGCTAACCGAAGTAATGCGCCAAAGAGTTTATATACAATTAATAACCTTAATAAATTTGTACAGCATCCTTTGATGAAATGGATGAAGATTTACTAAAATCACGCTTTGTTGCGGATAGTGATCCAAATTAAAAGAGCTATTTCCTTCACATATATGCAGAACATAAACTTTATCAAGAATATATGATATTTTGAACAAAATAGATAATAATGTGCATTCAATAATGGCCATTGACATCTTGACAAAAAAAATTTTCACTAACTGAAGTTGAGAAAGTTCTTGAACAAGTTCAAAGTGAAACAGGTGGGCTAGCGTGTATCCTGCAAATATAATTTCATGCTGGGGTAATGATAACAGGTTGACTGATGGACAACTCGGAATTATTGAACACATATTACTTCGTTCAAGTAGTTTTGTAAAAAAGATTTATATCAAGCTTGATGATCAATTTGATCGAAACTGATAATTTTGCAAAGCAAAACTAGTGCGCCTTGAAAGAGTTGAAGCCAAAATTAAATTAAATAAATGTAATGATAATTCTCCTATAATCAAAAGCACTCGATTTTCATTCTTGTTATCTTTGGCATGTACCATTCATAAATTACAAGATTTAAACAGATATAGCAGTAATAAGTTATACAAAGAAACTTCCATTATGGTCAGATGTATACAGTTTTAAGTAGTAACATCTCTTGGAAATCTGCTTCTTACTAGTGAATTCAAAGCTGCAGCTTCAAAAGCTAGTCCTTGTGCGTTTAATGAGTATCAACGATTGCGTATAGGTTGCACACCCAAATGATTAATATTCAATATTGCATTGTTAGACAATTACTCAACGAAAATGAGAGAGAGAGAGTGAGAATGTTATTTTTAACGTGGGGAACCAACAAATTTCCGAGACAATATTTCCAGAAGGGCCCATGTGGAGGATACTATGTATTACAGAAACGCAAACATTACCAAATTATAATACAGGTAATATTACTGAACTATTGCATTTCTTTGACTTTTTCCACAACCAATGCGAAGATAAATTTCAAACTGTTACTTGTTGTTTTAGGTTATTTCTCACGCACCGGAAAAATAGAAATACTCTTTCCTCTTTTTGCAACATTCTGATGGGATTACAAAAATTGGGTCTACATGTTGTCCCAGATTCTTACAAATTATCAAAAACCTTCAAAATGACATACATTGCTAGGCAATTTGATTATCGGTCCTTCATAATTTGTTTGTTTGACATGATCAGTCATGATACCATGCAGCTATTTCCAATGAATTAATATTGAAATGCGCGCGCTGACAATAAACAGACTTTCAAATTTTGTACACTTATCATATTAAATACGATTTGTTTACAGATAAAATGTGGGATCATAAAATTTAAGAAAATAGTTTTACTCAGACTATGAATGTTTGCGAATTAAATTTTTTAGAAACTAACACCCATGATGGACGTCTTCAACCTTTTTTATGGGTGTGCTACACCCATCCTCAAGCAATGCAATTAATTCTTGCCACAGCTGATTCTCCATTGTGGGTTTAATTACCGATTGATATGTGTCCTCTAGTAGATATTTGGAGAAAACAACAGTTCATCTAATACAACACCAAAAGAGATGGAAGTATTGTAATTTTTTATTTGTAAATTTTGTAAGGGAATTTCATGACCTAATAAGAGGCGGTCAGTGGATATTGAGTTTGTTTGGAAATAAAAAAAAATCCCAGGTCAAGATGCAAGATTTGGAATTTGTGCCATAAGTGACAATGCGAGCAACTGGTAATTTAACAAGACACGAAGCGCTAAGATCACAAGGCGTAATATTACAATAAAAAATATCCCAGAGCAATTTTTGGTTCAGCTAAAAGGCCGTTATCAGTGGGAGAAAAAGACGACTGATGGGAGCAATTTTTACTAGATAGTAAAGGTCTACATGCATCACAAAACGACCTTTTGAGTACCAAAAATTACGAATGGGATGGATTTCCCTGCCATTTTACTGCAACTAAAATAGCTTGTACACCCTACATAGTGTTAATTGAATAAACATACTTTGTTAACTTGTACCAATCAAAATGAATTTAGTGTATTATCACAAAAGAAAATTTTTTGAAGTATTGTAAAAGTAAAAAGTAATAACATCCATTGAATCACACTGGAAGAGAAATTCCCTACACACTAAATTGTAAGCCCTGAAGACAGACACCTCAAGGTTTTTGCACCCTCCCCAACCCTGGTATCCCATGTGAAATATTTTTCGTTTGTTTGTAATCAGACTAAAGAAAAAATGCTTCGCACATACCAACAGGCATTAACTCAGATTTATATCAATCTTTTCATTAAAATTTTTGTGCTGGAATATGAATTTTTGTGTGTCATTTGTGAAATTTTTTCTTTTATATCTTCTCCCATTATATTCTTCACTAAATCATGTCCTTACATTTCGTTGGGGTCGACTACGTATTTTCTGACGAATAGGGTAGGGTGAACCATGAAAAAAAATTTGTGCATATTTTCATCACAACTTGAAGATATTTTGAGTGAACTTTTCAAATTATTTTAATGGTTTTTTAACATTTTCAGAAAAAAGCGTAATTTTGTAGCTCTAATTGTTTAAATGAAATTCCAGGTTCCTATGGTGTATAGTTTTGGATCCAGTGACGTTTAAAGCCTCGTCAAAAGGAGTTTGCGGATTATTTAGTATGATACGTAATGAACGTTTGTGTGCCAAATTACTAAGTTTTTTCGCAGATTTACTACAGAACATCTAGACTAGGGAAAAAAGTTAACAGTAAATTAATTTCCCAGATGTGTGGCTTTTTCTTGAATTGGACAACCCCATATGCCTCTAGTTTAAGAATAAGTAGATTGTGTGGTAAAGTGTTATATGCCTTTAACAAATCTCCAGCTGTTTGAGTATAGCCATGTGCATTTTACCAGTTTTCTAAGAAACAAAGCATAATGGGTGCTGTAGCGTTTTCTAAAGCCACATTGAAGCTTTGAGAGTTTAGTTTCAAAATATTGTATAAAATTGGTTTTCTACCCAATAAACCTTTTTTTTTGAAAAATTCCATTTAACCATACAATCTTTCATTTCTCTTCATGAAAGAAACTAGATGGGACTAACGGCTTTGTTTGCTAATTTTTGGTATTACCCCATCCCGGGTGGTCCTAGAAAATTGTCACGTGTGTTAGTTAATAAAATTTTGGCATGGTGTTTCTACGTTTTCTTGCGTTTTAAAAGACCCCAGCTGACTTATATATATACTATGAAACGTTCTTTGAAATTTAAATTGAAACTAGAATTAAAAGTATTGGTAGCATGAAGATAACTTACCTAAGTCATTAAAGTTGTCATCCGAAATTTCTTTGTCCTTTTCGTTTTCGGTGAAACTATTGGTAACATTATCGGTATACTCGCTACTTGAAAATATCATCTTCCTCGTGATATGTTTAGAAAAAAAAACATTTTGAAATTTACTATTTCGTTTTGTATTTAAACTAGTAAATGTCCTGAGATGTAATTTTTCTTAATAAAATGTGTTTTTGATATCCAACAAAGTTTTTCTATGTAAAATTAAAATAGAAAGTTGATTTAGGATTATTTTAAGAGGAGTGTTTAAAAAATAAATTGCAAATTCAGTGGGTGGTTTTTTTCAGAAGGGCGTTTAATTAAGAAAATCCCCTAACCCAAGTATACTTTAAGAAAAAAATGACGTTATCGCGTTACATGATTCTTAAATGCTAACTTGTAGTTGTAAAGCGTTTTGTTTAAGTTTTTATATTTTAATTATCAGACATTTACCCAAATAAAATCACCCAGATTGTTATATATGAGGTAGTTTTATAAGAAATCAAGCTAAAGGGTCTTGTAGAAAATGTTTCTTAAATGTTGAGAAAAAATCCTTCGTTTTCGGTAGAAAAAGTTTCTTAAAGATTAAAAAAAAAAATGTAAGTAAAACTTTTTAAAATCTTCTGTTTTTAGATAATTTGAATGAAAAAACTTCATAAAATCTTCTTAGTTTTTAAGGGCATAATTTGTATTCCAGGAAAATTTTTTAACCATTTCCGACTCGACTATCACTCGATAAAAACAAATATATAAAAATTAACCTATAAAAAAAACTTATAAAAGCAAATATATATAAACGAATAAAAACTAATATATATAGAAAGCTCTTAAAATTATTTGCCAACATCTCCCCCTCCCTCCGGTTAGTCTACCACCACTCCCACTCTTTTATTCTACAACCTAAAAAACCCCTTTTATTATACTGAAATTTGAAAATTATTTAACAAAGACTCACCTTCACCCTCGTTAGCTTTAACTAAAGCTCCTTAGTGCTCTCTTCGTTTATGGACTTTTAAACATTGCTGCTGCGTTTGTTTGCATAGGTTATATACAATCTCCTTCGTGTTCTATGGTGTAGCAATCCGTGTCTTCTTTGTACGTAAATACGAATATTCCGCATTGCAGACAAATATCCGAAGTAAATATTATATCATTAGCATCGTTTGAGTAGTTAGTTGTTCATTTGTCGGTACATAGAGAAAACCAAAACCGATCAAATTTATGAACGAGCAATACTATGTTAAACCCTTAAACTCTAACATTTAAAGAAGTTGATTGTCAAAGATCCCACTGTTTTTAACTCTTCCATGTATAGTATGATTGAATGAAGAACACAGTGTCCACCCCCTTTCGAATAAGCAATTTCCAACTCTTTACGCGCATATGCTCTATTGATATGGGTCAAACTTCACAGTTCTGCATGAAAAAATAGCTGTGCATGTTGTTGTTGCGTTGACCGACTAGCAGCAACATCCACACGATTTATATTAAAAATAATACTAAAAAATAATAGAAAAATTCTTACTTTTTGATTGATAAATCGATATAAGTTTCATTTTTACTTAGTGACAATTCAGGACTTGATGATATACATTTTTGGAAATCAAACGTTTTACAGAAACACCTTCAAGAACTAAAAACGCTCTTATGATATATCAGTGTTTGCTCACAGCAAAAATTGTATTTAAATACAAAACTGGTGTTTAATGAAATCAAAACAAAAACCAGTACGCCAGTTTAGATTTTATTATACCACACAACGTAAACGGATTAAAATAAAAAAATTAAACCAAAGTTGGTCTATGACGATTTGTTTTGCTGTGTATACGCTTACTATATAAAGTGCGGCATATCGCCCTTAGACTAAGTGATAATAGTTAGAAAATAATGTTAAACCTAGCTTCTTTCCCAAGCCATCAGGTTGCAATATGGTTAGTTTACAATATTCCAGAAAGGTTTCCGTAAAATTACCTGAAAATCCTGTCCCAGCCGCCAAAGCCGTTGACGGAGACACGCACTAGTCAAATCAAATAAAAAAAACCTGCTTTGTCCGGGATCCTGGATCCCAGGTCCTCCGTCTCATTGAAAGAATATGCCGTTCCCCATCTTACAGCAATAGTCCACTCTAGCCAGAATAGATGTGCTCCATCTTACAGCAGTAATCTACATTGCAATATTTCGATTTTTTAAATATATCTCATAATTTTTAAATATAAAGTTGCAATCATGTTCTTGTAATATAAACAATAAACATAAAAAAAGTTCGAATTTTATAAAAGAATTATCTGCAATGTGGTAACAAAGATCTTTTTTTTTTTTTTTTTTTGAAACTGTTTTGAAGTGGTAAACACATATTAAAAGATAAAATTCGGATAAAATTAGTTTTTTTTTTTAAAATTTTTACTAAAATCAGGAATCAATCAAGGAGTAAAAATTTGTTACTAAAGAAGTTATGGTTGATTCCATGTTTTTTTAGGATTTGGGATGATTCCTAGATTTTTGCCAATGCTCTTTGTTTGGGACATAGAAGTTTATCAGTAACAATTTTTCTGCGCCAGCTCCATTAATCGCTGACGCAAAGCTAATTTTTATAAACAAGTGAAGAATTCTACCAAAGAATTGTTTTTTTTTGGAATAGAAAACACGATTGAGTACCAAACAAAAGTTATTCGGTAGATGCAATCTGGCGTAATAAAGCAGGAAATGGCAACAAATATGGCGCCAGTCAATCTCTGTTCTTTATGTTGCGTTACATGATTATGCTAACAAATACAAGAAGCTATTTACCAAATACAAAAATTTGGTGAAAAATCTCGAGTTGTACCGTCAGTTTTTTTTTCAGTTAAAATAAAAGCATGCTAATGAGTGAATATAAAACTTCAAGTGGCCATCCAACAAGGCCAAAACGATTTATCTTGAAACTGTAATAGCTGAAACGTTGGCTCGAAAATACTTTACATGCAATTTTTTTTGTGTCGATACGGTATTTGAATGTCTGCGCTACAGCAAAATAAACCAAGGAAGACTAACAGGAACAACTTTTAAAAATAACAATGTCTCTAGAGAATGCTTGATTCGTATAATGGTTAATTCAGATTTATATGACACTAGTTAATGGAGCCGTTTTCTGCCTGAGGAAAACTCAAATTAAATAAGTAAATAAATATAACTTTCACGTCTTTAATATCTGAGATTTCTGACCAATGTAAACCCCCTAAGATTCTTAAAACTATAATGTTTTTAAACGCTTTAAAGTAAATTCAATTTAAAAAACTACCTAAGATTGCAAAAAAGAATATATAGCAGATGCCTTAACTTTAAATTTCTTAACAGGTGGTAAAAATTGATATTTAAGAAAAAATTCCCGCTAAAATCACTTAGAAAAAGGTAAATTTTCATCCCAATAAACAAGTTTTTAAACAATATGACTAAAATAAATTGTACTAAAAAGCTTTATACTTTTCTTGTTGTTATTTAGGCTAATATTCTGTGCTAATCAAGATAAAAATATATTTTTTTGTAATTTTTAGTTATATAATAAGCAAAATATAGTTTATTAAAAATGGAAAAAAATTTACAGACTAAAGCAGTCAACAAAAGTTGGTAACATCGAAGTGATTTTTCTAGTAGAAGGCTTCAAAATATTAATGCTACAACTTTACTTAAGAATTTTGCAAATAACGAATCTGTAAATAACGAATCTGTAAATAACGAATCTGTAAATAACGAACCTGTAAATAACGATGCGAATAAAAGTGTAGCTAATAATGAAAATAAATGTATTTTAATAATTTATATCATGTCAACAATTCTTCAAAAAAATTTCATTTCAACTTTCAGAGTAAAAGCAAATAATCTAAAACTTGCATTAACTTTATTTATTTAGTTATCATATAAACGTTACAAATATATAAAAAACAGTTTCGTACATCTAAGCCGTCAAAATACAACAGAAACAAACGCACTACATATGCAATGCGTGTGTTGGATCATGGTCGTACCGGTATGCGCAAATTTACATGTTTGATGAATATGCTCAAACTGATGACTCAAAATAACTATGATTAAGTGATGGATACTTTAATTAATGCAGCACAAGCTGGGGCAGAAGATACAATAAGCTGCAACTGATTTACATGAAAAAAAAAACTTTAAGTAACATTGTGATTACCGGTGTCTCTTGTGATGGTTGGTGGCAGTTCGTTGCCTTCTCTAAACTACGTTTTTACTGTCATTTCAATTGACAACAGTAAAGTGCCTGGTGTTGAGCAAATTGATTTGGTATGTAAAAGATGTTTTTTAATGAAGGACAGACCCTATCATTTATGCAAATTGTAGAAGCATACATGTTTGTAAATATAAAGGATTAGCTGACAGGATAGAAATGGAGTGTACAAGACGCATTTTTAATCCCTTGGGTAAAAAAAAAATCTTCGTTTCGTCGACTTTTTATGTGGCGATGATAGTAAAAGTTATATTTCTGTAAAGTTATGTTTCTTGGAAGCTGCGTCAGAAAGCTAGAGTGTGTTGGGTATTACCAGAAACGTGTTGGGACGCGTCTTCGTAGTTAAAAAACAAAAAAACGTGAAAGGGCTAGGTGGAAGCGGTCTTTAAACTGATGCAACGATAGACTGTTTTTAACGAGAGTTAATCAATGATTCAAAGACCTTACTAGTTACTAAAAGGAAACTGATAGAAGGTAATTACGATTGGATCGCTCTCTAGAATTTTAAAAATTTAGAACAGCAGATGCCAACTTCCAGCAAGATAGAAAAATTGATTCAGCGATACACTTCTTAAATAAGCTGTAGAGACCAGTCCATTGAAGAGTGGAGGGATTAAAGATTTACCCATATTTAAAAAAAACTGACATAGACCCAAGTGGAACATCACTGAGATGATCATGAATGCTTTCTGAGTTTCTATGATGACAATAAAATTTCTTATCGATAGGATAGGTGGCTGATGTTTAAGTTTTTGTCAACCATAACCACTGCGTGGCCTGAGTTTTCTAAAGGACTAGTGATAAATGTCTTGCAAATATAAGGACTTGATGAAAGGAATGTATCAAGTAGAGAAAGTACTTGATTGTCACGATAAGGAAGACGAGTTGGAGAATTGACTAGTAAAGTTAATGACTCAGATATGGTGAAGTTGTAGATGTCAATACCTGAAAGACTAGTAGTTCTAGAGAAAGGTAGCCAGTCAGTATGGTGGACGTTGAAGTCCCCAAAAAAAAATATTAGTAGATGGGTAAATTATGAGAGCCTCATCAATATATTCAGCTATGGAGTTGAATCCACAGCAAGACTATGTAGAAGATCATGATTTGATTCACAAATTTATAATTTGTCAGATGATGAACGAGAGAAAATCATTTCTCCACGTGAGAAAAATTAGTGCAAAGACCATGAATTTTGGTGACCAAAAGAAACTAAGGTTTGGGCGATAAGTCACACGCTGTTTAAGGTTCACAAATAATTTTTTATAATACAGCATTGGGTTTAAAAAAGGTTCTATTGCCATGTTTGAGTACTTGTACAGAAATTCAGCTCAGTCTATTACTTTGCTTCTCAGTTATGAGCCTTTTGCGTCAGCGAAAGTAATGTTGTGGCTTCAAAAAAGCGAACCGTTACAGGGTGACGCTCCAACCGCAACTGGGCACTATAACTGTAACGCCAGTTAACAAATGTTGATGGAACAGCCTCTCTAAGTTGCTGGCGAAGAATTCGGGCTCCTTTCCACCTGTCGGCAATGTAGCAGTCAGGAAACTGCTATCTCGGTACCCTCAAGAGATTACTAAAAAACATTAAACAGAAATGAGCACAATATACTCATCAGACAAAAAAAAAAAAAAAAAGCAGAAAAAAAAACCGCTATCCGTCGCTCTAGAACAGATATGGCAGAGCTACCTCTACGTCAATAGGAGAAAAACTGGTACAAGACCAGGTGGTATATTCTACCTACCCCTGAAGACAATTATTGGTTTGCCAAATGGTGTTTTTATCGAGATCCTATCTTTAAGAAAATTTTCATTCAAAGCTGAATGAAGTAAGAATGATCCCAGCGGATGTCAATCCAGTTTTTTATGTCTCGGGGTTACATTACGTGTCTTTTACAAATCTACGATTTTTGAGTGTACGATACAGTAGCTAACTTTAATATCGGTCAGAAAGCTGCACTTTTGATATATGAAAAACTTGAAATGATTCCTGGAAGGTACATTGGAGAGGTTTGCAATAAGATTAAAAAAAAATTTTGGTAATTTAAAGTATAGAGTAACAAAAGAATGTGACATCAATTATGCGGTCAAAAAAAAAAAAGTTTCTTGAAAAGCAAGGAAAATATTATGCGGTTGGTGGATTTTAAATTGTTAGTTTAGTTTAATTTTCTTTGACGCCTTTGATAGCTATAAGTATATTTATAAAATTTTATTACTTTTTGACATAATGACTAATTTATAAAATAATTTTGTCTAGTGATTATGGTCCATCACAATTGATGTTTGCCCCTTGCTCCCTCAACCTTTATTAGCTTAGTTAGTAACGAAGCATTTGTTTTGACCTTGTTCAAACAGTTTTTTCGTTAATAAACAGTAAAAACTTGGTATGCTAAAATTCACTAAAACTCAGTTAAATAACAAATTATTGAGTTTAGAGGTTATGGTATAGGATAGATGGTGGCATTACACTTGGTTTATTTGATGTATGTTTTAGTTCTATACCTTTTAAATTTAGGGTTTATAGTACATCACTCATATCCTTAATCCACTTTCCATCAGATTTAACAATCATCATCATTTAATTCTATATGGCAAACTTTTTAAATTGTATTATACTTACTTTTTGGCGCTTATCTTATGACTTTTTTACACGCTGGCCACAATATCTACAAAGCCATTCAATATTTTTCAATGAAATTTTCAGTAGGTTTACCTTAATGTTTCGCATAGTTTAAACATTTTTTAATTCAAAATATATCAGCTGTGATACGTCGTGATTTTTAAAGTTAAATTTGATTGGTAGGCATTCATCAACTATTATGGCCAATGATATAGGTTTTATGATTTAAATAGAGGAAGCACGTGCAACACAAAAAAATTTTTGCAGATTTACAGCAAGTCTTACCTGTGGCTCCATGAACATAAAATTTTCAGCCTCATGCAGCAAATTCCTGCGATAGTATTTTAAATTGTGTTTAAAGCAAAGAAACACTTAAAGAGTAAATAAGCTCTTTGCATTGCTCTGATCTTACTTGATGACGAAAAGGAATTAGCAAAGAAAAATAGAGTTAGGCCAACCATCTGGGTGAAACCATGACTCAAAAGAAGGGCTGAACTTGAAATCTGCACCAAATTCTTTCAAGAACTACTCGAAAGAAAGAAAAAACAAAAGTAAAATCTCTTTATTGGATACTTTAAATAATATATACAATATGTTTGAATGAAAGTAGGTGTTTAAAACGCAACAAACAAGTGGGCATATATTAATGCATGTAACAACAGCCAACGGGTGAGAAGAACAGAAAAACAAAAATTACAATACAATAACGCACGTTAACGAGAATAGGTTGAACCTCTTTTCAACTAAAGGTTAAAGTGTTTAGCTTTGGAAAACTTTGGAAACAAAAAAAGAGTTTGCATCAAACATCCTGAAACTTGCTAACATCAATTTACGTTAAAATCTAATGTCTTCAAAATTTATATCGTTGGGAAAACGGATTACTGCATAACAAAAATAGCGCACAAAATAGCTTTTTAATCATATGTCGTTTTAAACTAATGCAAAATTTTCAAGAAATTTAATGCATTTAAGACAGCAAAGTTAACCTGGTTATTTACATAAAAAGAAGCCTTCCTTTATACCAACTTATATACTGTAAAGATTACTAGAACAAAGGTACGCAAAAAATCAAATTGCACGTTGCTCATAACATGACATTTAATATAATGCAACTTCTGTCAATTCATTTATGAAAATATCTATGCATGTTATGAATATATCTATGGCTTTTTCTCCGCATTAAAATGGTGTTACATTTCATTGCGTCACCGATTATACAGTTGTTCCCATACTTCCACGAGCTGTTATATGGCAGGTTAAGAAGTGAAACAGTTCTTGTTTATTTTTTAAACGTAAGAAAACAAAACTGATTGGGAGAGACGTTGTAATAATCAACTTAGGTGAATAAAATGTTCTCAATAGACATAAACAATATCATGGCAAGTCTTGACAAACCTCCAATTATATATTATGAATCAGTACACACAATGATATTAAAAAAAAAGGTGTGTATTTCTATAGCAATAGTTAATTCATTTCTTTAATTTTACTGACACCGTGGGAAAGAATCTATTTGCATTATAAACCATTTCAATGGTTTCCTATTAATTTAAAATAAATCTTTTTCACTTTATTCTTTGAAAAACTTCCCACTTTTAATTAAAGTAGGATTTAAATAGGTATTTATTTAGGCCGGATTGTATTTCAATGAAATAAATATTTATTCGCAGGAGATGGGAGTAACTTTTAAAAGCTCTCTTGGGATTATATAGCGACCAAGCACTCTTCTAGCGTGATATAAAGCAATTTTTAGCATCAGACAGTGCAGTCTGGTGCAAAGTAAAGAGAAAAAAACTTAACTATCAGCTTTCCTTTACCAGGAGAAATGAGTTCCTCAGAAAAGAAAATTGAACACTACAGCCTGAGTATGATAGCCTATCATACAAAAAACGAAAATCAGAAGCTAATAGTAAAAAAGTTTTAAATTTACACATTTAATTTGTATAGTTGTCCAATTTCGATTTTTGCATTCTCAAAATTCCTTTGATATTTACCTATTTATATTTTTATTTTGAAGTTTCCGCAAAGTAATATATTAGAAT
>JAUZNK010002134.1:0-18184 GCA_035046665.1 Euphysa ruthae
TGATCCAATGCTGACATCATATGAAGTGGAAGGTAAGCATGTGAAAAAATGGTACAAGAAAGCGTTCTGCCATTTATTGAATCAAGCTGCATTCAATGCACAATCCATTGAAATTTCTATTAAAGTTAATATCACAAATGTTTGAAAAATATGGGGTATGTTATTCAAAAAAATCAAGTCGCGCTAGTTTAGGGGCGGACAACCCAATGAGATTGACCGGTAGCCATTTTCCGAGCTATGTACCAGAAACTGATTAAAAAAAAATCCTTCTAGAAGATGCGCTGTCTGTGCCCACCATGGAAAACGGCGAGAGTCACAGTTTATGTGCACAGAATGTGATGTTGGACTCTGTGTCAAACCATGCTTTAACAATTATCACACGTTAAGTGTCTTCTAATGTGAATTTTTAAATATTTTTTAAAAAATATTTTTTGGAGTATATTTAATGATTATATATTGCTGATAAATCCAAAATTAAAATGTTTTTTGAAAATAATAATATTACTCAATTTTTTTAAAATCATTGGACATTTAAGACCCGCCATCACAAAATTTTGAACATTAAGCACCCACAGCTCAAAAAAATAGTGGACTGTTAAAGGGTTAAAAGCAATCAAGATACCATAAAAAATAAGCTCCATAAACTATTAACAATGCAAATGAATTGATATAAACAAACAACCTATGGTATAAAGAAATTGTTATAATCAAGCAACATACTGTAAAAAATTGAGAAGCAGAGTATTCGTACAAAATTGCAACTTTTTTCCAACCAAAATGTTTGAAGATGCCAATTTTTGCTTTGTTGAAAGAACTAATTGACGGTGTGGTACGTAAGAAGAATGGATATTTCTTTCTGAATCTTTGACTATTACCCTTATTTCCATCACGTATCAATTCTGCATTGAGTTTAGTAAGAGCAGCATATGTCACCTTTAAACAAAAATTCAAAAATGTCATTTTGAATTATAGGAAAGTGGGGATAAAAACGAGAAGAAGTCATTTAAGACATCTAAAGAATACATTGTTTGCTTTAATAGATACACAGTACCCTACAAAGAAATAGTTACAACCGTTTTACAGCAATTAATAATAATTAATAGTAATACAGTAATTAATATACTCAATTTGTTTAGAAATATCTTAAGAGTAACATTATACCAACAGAAATTACAAATAAGAGGAATAACAAATGCATCTGGTTAAAGCCTGTCAGTGTACATAAAAATATATAATATAAATATATAATAATATAATGTAGTAATAATATAAATAAGTACAGAAAAATGTTTTTTGAGTCGTTTTGGCATTTAAACATTTGATTTATTCCACCAAAAATTTTTATAAATAATATTTAACAAAAAAAAATTTTGAAATACGTATAGAAATATTTGAATATAAATTTTAAAAAGTGGTATCATTTATTCATTTAAAAAAGTGTCATCATACCTAAAGAGCAAAAATTGTCACTGATGCTTAAAATATATCATCAAAATAGATTTTTTTTTTGCTAAATAGTGGAGTTCATTCTGTATTACAAAGGAGAAGTAAATTTTTTAGCTACCAAATGCTTTTTAAATTTTTAATGTTTTTTAAGCACTTAAATTTCAAACACAAAACATGAAAACATATGGAGCATTAAAAATAACAATAACACATTAATAAAACATTAAGAACTCTTTATTAAGAAATAGGAATTTTCACAAGTTAACTTTATGTGTCAAAACTCGTTCTCCCTTCCTAGAACTTTAAGAAAAATTTGGTAGTTTAACTCGTCAGAAAAGCATGAAAAAAATATGTGGAAAAAAAAATTAGTGGCTAGAATTAATGCAAAAATTGATGCAAATACTTCTATCAGAAGTGCACTTGCTGTACTTAACAAAATGGAAATATATACACTACTCCAACATGGATTCGATTAACAAGCTATATTAGTTAATAGTCACTAAAATATTTCCCACCCTATTTACTTTACTAGGAAGTTAATCATCCCAAGTTTGAGGCTAAAAATTATTTTTTTATAAAGATTATAAAGATTTGATAGTTTATTTTGTTCTTGCTATAAGTTACTTCAAATACAGCAGGAAAGAAGTCAGGAAAAAGTTGTAACTCCAAGCTGACAAAAAGGCTTTAAGATGCAATGAGATTTTATTTTTGAAACTTAAACAGTCACTAGTTACTACATAATACCTGAGACATTGGTATGAAGAGGATGTATTTGTAAAATATGTAAACAAACACCGTTGTTAACTAAGCTTTATTTTTATTCAATGTAGCCTGCTCTGATTGATAATTTGAGCTATATAAGTTGTTGGATTTTATAAATTTCAATCAATCAAATATTGAAATTAATTTAAAATAAAGATTTCTTTTTTATTTATTTCAGAAGCCTTCTTATAATCATTGAATTAAAACAGATTACTAATTATAATTATGTCACGTACTGAAAATTGAGCAAATAAATTGAGAAATTTGCTATAAAATGTCATGAAACTGTTCCCTAAGATATTTGGACATATTCTCGTATTGTCTTTGCAATACCACTTTGAAAAATTTTCCCCAAGAAATAAAATGTTTTTTTATGAGTACTGTGTAAGGGAATTTCTCACTAAAACATTTCTATTTCTTATAAACGCAGGCTATGTGTTTGATCTTTCAAAACTTTTGGTGCAAATATGAGAATTGATGTTGCCAAGCTAAATTCCTAATGCTCAATTATCATGACAGAATACCGTATGACAATGATTATGGTGAATATGATGAACATGATGTGACAATGATTATGATGAATAAGGTGAACATGATGTGACAATGATTATGATGAATAAGGTAATATGGTGAACATGGTGTGACAATGATTATGGTGAATATGGTGTGACAATGATTATGGTGAATATGGTGAATATGGTGTGAAAATGATTATGATAAATATGATGAACATGATGTGGCAATTATTAAGGTGAATATGATGAACATGATGTGACAACTATTATGGTGAATATGGTGAACATGGTGTGACAATGATTGTGGTGAATATGGTGAACATGGTGTGACAATGATTATAATGAATATGGTGAACATGGTGTGACAATGATTATGGTGAATATGGTAAACATGGTGTAAAAATTCAATTTTAAGAGTTTTTTTCAATTAAATTTTTAAAAAACTGTTCCAAAATTTTGATATGCCAGTTTCTTTTTACTTACGACCAAAAAACAAAACCAACCAATTCTACAATAAAACAAGTGGATACATTATCAATAATTTGCTTCTTTTACCCTAATGACCTTTAAATCTGCAATGGGCCATTCATTCAAATAATTTCTTAGAAAATAAAAATTTTCCTAATAGTTTCATACCTGTGGTAAATTGAATTGTGTAGCTAATGTCGCAATAGCTTTTGTGATTCCACTAAATGCTGGCCCAATCAAAGCTTGACTAATGTGAGGTGTATTTACTATTTTGTAAAATTTAACATACGAAAAACCAATCAAGGTCTATAAAAACAATTAAAAATAATTAATTTAATAATTATGATTTCTTTATAAGAAAATGAGTAAATCAACAATGGTTAATTGATCCGATAGTTATCAAGACTAGCAACCCAAAAATTATAAACTGTGACCACTTTCTCACGTCAGCTACAGAGTGGGGGAAAATCTCACAAATTCCAACCTTGACCTCTCACACCCTATGATCCAGTTAGTAATATTCTTCTAAAATTTCTTTTAGGAAGAAAATCTTGGCTTACTTAAAAATCATATTTCAAAGGTTAGAGGTGCGTGTTTCCTACCACACAGATGTTACCTAAAAAAACATAAATAAAAATATTTTTTGCCATGCAATGGGTAAAATTCAACAAAAATGCCATAAATACTAATTGATATGCCAGTATTAGTTGGCTTCCAGAGAAATAAATCATTTTTTATATTTCATATTTTATAATTCAAACCTTTAGGCAAAAAACAGTGTGACAATAATCCCATGAGAATTTCTACTATCCATGAAAAATTTTACTTTTAAAAGAAAAATATAAGCTCGTCGCTTCTTTATTGTGGTATAAATATAATTATGAAATTTTAATTTTAAATTGTTTGATATGGAGAAGAACATAATTGGTTATATTTCGCTACTAATATAAAAAAATATCTAGATTTATATAAAGCGTGTATTGATAACACAAAAACTTGTGGTAAAGCCTGAAAAAATTGCTGTTTGTTACAGCTAATTCAGAGTTTATACACTAGCTCAAAAATATCACAACCTAAAACTTAAAAAAGAAGTCACCTATGGGTTTTTCACTCATTAACAAAAAACAAAATCATCTTATTCAACGAGACCAATGAGTTTAAAACCTACAAACTTGAGAAATGCTCAGTAGCGCAGGGATAAGCCTAAAAATCTCTGAGATTTATTTAACGTTTCTCTAAAAAAAGGATCACAATAGAGCTTGATGATAAGGAACTAGAAATTTCTATATGTGACCAAATTTTCTCCATGCAAATCACACATTATACAAAACTATAAAAAAATTGACAGACCTAATCATGAGAAACAGATAAAAATTCCAGATTTTGCTGAAACTTGAAAGGCATAGTAAAGGGCCTAGATCTAAAGAAAAATCAAAAAATTTATCGCAAAAAATTAAATAAATTAAACTTCGAGAAAAAATTACGAAATTTTCGAAAACAAAAACTTCCTAATGAATTTCAAAAATGAGCAAATGATCAAAGCTTTCGACAAAACGAAGCTTTTGGATTTCATCAAAATTTTTTCTAATAGACCACACATTTAATATAAATTTAATCATCCTAAATATTTTTGAAATGACTGACCACTTTGGCTATTTTGGAATATACCATTAGGACACGCGTCACGCGTTGAGGTAAAAATTAATTTTAAAAAATCATGGTTTAATAAAAATTATTTCACTGAATTTTATCCTTCTCTTGTCATATGAACTTTTTGATAACTCAATTTATTACTTAGTGAATATTACATTTTTAAAATAAAAAATACAGATTTTACTTACAGTAGAGTCTTGGTAATCAATGACAAGTTTATACCCGTTCAAAATACTGCTGTCTCTATTAATATATTCAACGGCTACACGCATGGCAGATTTGAAGCAATACTTATCCTTTCTATATAAGTATGGAATCATAGCAACAACATGAACTGTTTTATTTTCATCTTTATGATCAAAATAATCAGTGTGTACCATATACTGGATACAACCAATGTAGAGGATTATGAAAAATGTAAATAGAAATTTCATTTCCAAGAAATTAGTAGTAAAGTAAATTCTTATGTTTTTACATTCTAAATTAAAAGTAAAGTTATAGCACATACTTCAAACTTCACAATAAAGGTGATGAACAAATTAGTCTAAATAACAAATATGCATACAAGATCATGACCAATCAAAACACAACTTGAAATCTCCACAAAAATATTCCCAAATTGATTAGAATGTTTTCAAGAAATTAAAAATAGCTCACTTCAAATTCCAACATAACAATGAAATACACTTTTTTGACTGAAAGGACATAAAATAAAGCAATGGATGTAGCTAAACCTGAACTCATCAAATCGCCTTAAATTAAATATAATTTCAATTTGATAAAAATATTTTCATTACTATTATTATTATTTATTATTAGTAAAGTAATTTTAAACTAATAAAGCAATCAAATGAAACTTTTAATAACTATAAAATTAAAAAGTAAAGTATTAATTCATGAAACGGTGTTTTTGTCTAAAATATTTACTTTCATAAAAGATTGATCATTTCTATTAAAACACTGAATTGAAATTTCACGTGCGGAAATTAAATTAATTACAATTTGAAATTTAAATTTGAATATTGATTAATTAAAATGATAAAAAAAATTTTAACATGAGTTTTATAGTTTTTAAGAAACAATTTATTCTCATAAATAAATTGCATAAATAAATTGCATAAATAAATTGCATAAATAAACTGCATAAATAAATTGCATAAATTATTTTGCTCAATAACTCCTTTAGTTTTTTGCATTAAATAGCTTCTACTGTTTTAGAAAGGTGAAATGTACGCAATTTAGCAATGTTTTCATACAGTGGCTAAGTTTTAAAACTGAACATATTAAAGTTATTTTAATTCCTCCTTAATTTCCCAGCAATATCCTAAAAAGAAAGATTTTTTCAAATATTGCCTATATTTATTAGATGTTTTGTAATTCTTGTTTTAAATTTCTCCTTTGTTTGTCAAATAAAATTTTTATCTGACATTTTCTGAGTCAAAGCAATACATTTATTACCAAGCTGTTTGCTCTATGCCCACTTATTGCTACCTAATATATGATGTAAATTTCATTGAATTTAATTTGAATTTCATGCTTTGGGATGACCTTTTACAAACCTTCTAAACTTTTATATGTCTGGCTTGTTGCTCATTATTTATTTGAGCAGGTTTTTTTTTTGATTAAATCAAAGAATTCTTTTTCGCCATCTCATCAATATCAACATTGATATTTTCGTCATTATCTTAGTTGTTTTACCTGAAAATATATCATAGTTACAATGGTAACAAGCAAACTGAATGTCAGTTGTTAACTTTCCTACAATACCCTTGCATTTTCCATGAACCAAATGCTTACATGTCTGGCAAAAAATCCTTTCTTGCTAACTCCAAAAGATCGCAATGCTTTATTGTTGCAAATTGTGGCATTAGTATTTACTGGGTTCACTCTCAGTTCTCATTCTTCCAATACTTTTGCTTTTTAAACTTTTCAACCAACTCCTCCATAGACTACATACAGTAACTCCCATGGACACACTGCTCTGAACTCCATTTAAAACGAGTTTAAAACCAAAAACAACAAAGGACTATGTACCAAACCCTTGTGTATACCGAGATTCAAACTAAATTCCTGATTGAGTGAATCATTAACCCTGACACGACTTATAGCATTGGTGTAAAAAGACCGTACAATCTTAATTAGCGTCATATCTATACCTAATTTTCTCATAGCATATCAAACTACATTACATGGAGCTTCAAAAGTTCACACCAAATCTACAAACGAGAAAAAAATTTTTTTTCTAAATGCTTCTTGAAGCTGCTTGAGTAAACATACAATTTTTCCTCCATTATCTGTTCCTTAATTACCTGGTCATCTTTAATGACAAGATTATTTTCAATCCATTGCTTAAATAACACACCTTTTCTATTTCTCGCTCTCTTTGTACCTTTAAATATGACGTCGAGTCCTTTTATTAAAACTGTCTTGTGCTTAATTTCAAAGTTGGAAAACAAAAATATTTTTAAAACATGACGTTCTTATTATGCGGTTCAATTTTTAAATATTTGTGCCCAACATGACCGGATAATCGAGAGCTGTATTGCATATATAGTACCATGCCCTGGAACAAAATCAATCTAAATCTTATATTATATATATCAATTCTCCAAGTAACATCAATTTTTCAATATATTTACTTTGGTAATTATTTGATCAAAAAACTACATCTACAGTTACTTTTTCTAGTGCACCACCCTTGCTCTGAATCAATTAACTATAACAATTGACAGCCACACTTTCAGGATCTTTCATTATATCTTTAGCTAAACCTATAATAAGCTCACAATATATGCAATAGATACTCATGCAGCCTAAAGATCCTAATCGCCCTAAAAGCTTCCAATAACCACTCTGTCTTAATCAGCATACTGGCCCTTCTGCTACAATAATCATTGAAAGCTATTCTCAGTCTGTTCAAAATTAGTGCTAAGTAACTTCCCGCAATAGCTTTTCTAAACTAACTTCATTTTTTTCTCTGTGCTAGCCAAGAAACTGTTATTACTATGTATACACTTCTGATCTAGCAAATACTGATTAGTCTTCCTCATATAATTTGATAATTGGAAAGTCGCGTTGGTCATTTTAGATGACACATCTGCAAATCTGTTTCTTTAAACTTCTTATTTTGCTACATACACTTTTTTTGAGTAGCGTACTTAGCTTTCATGAAAATAATCTTACTCAAACCTGACTTCCATTCTTTCCTATTAAGGGTCATTTATTTGGCAGAAAAGTTAACAAACACAAAGATCAAACTTGAGGATTCCTTCAAATGTTAACTATTAAAAAATTTTTTTAACCACACCTAACCAATGTCAACTAATTTTTAAAATCAAAACTTTTAGAGTTTAATCAAAGGAGAGAAGACTGAAAAGTAAATCTTTAACCTTTTGAAAGTTATATTATTCTAATCATTTTTACATGTTATGAAATTCAGGATTAAAACCCAGAATGGCACATTTTTAACTAATTCACCAACTAATTATGAAAGCTAAAATTTTATATTAAAAAACCAAAAAAAAACATTCGAGTTCATGATTATACCCTGGGTAACATGCAAGTTTTTTTCTATTGGTATACTTCACAGGTAAGAATTCTTCCAAATATTTATCATAATTTTATAAATTTAATTTTTTTTTAGCAAAACATAAATATTGCAATTTTTCTGATTATAAGAGTTTATAAAACAGCACAAAAATCTTTTCCATTTAAATAGCAAATTTGACCTTTTTCATTTTATTTTCTACCATAGTTGCAGTTAATGCGAATTAAATGAAAAAATAAAATAATTGAAAATCGCGAAAAGTTAAGCCTAAATATCCAATGTATTGATAGTACATACATACAGATTAAAGCTTCCCATAAGCAGAGTGAAGAGTTCTGTTGCTGAGAAATTTACGCTTAGTATTTTGAATTCTATTTGATAAGAGGGATGCTGGCTATAACGAAAAGCCAATAATATTTTCTAACATTGTAAAAAATGTCACCATTTACATAAAAAAAATTATGAAAAGATTTTGGTACAATGTTGTTTTTAGGTTGAAAACGAAAAAAATTTTTTAAAAAGATTTTTAGTGTTGCATATCCCATTGTAATGCATAATGCATTATCTCAATGAGATAATCAATTATCATAATGCACTATCACAATGCATTATCTCAAGCTTAAGCTCATTGTCAACTACTTCTCAAACAACCATGAGTGATCATATTAGCAAGTTTAGTAGACTTGTTCATGGAGATTCAATTGAAGAAAAAGAACAAAATAAAAATAGCTACTTAACTGATATCGGCCAAGTTTTGCAGAAACAGTCAGAATTAAACAAGTTAAAGAAGTTTTCATCAGCCGATAAAAAAAAAGAAAGGTAAAAAAAATGTATTTTGTAAGTAAAATTAACAAAGATTATTCTTCTTTGCAAAAATCACCTGCAAGTGTTGTAATAAAAAAAAAAAAGAAGTTATGAGAAGAAATGGCTATGGCTCCTGATGAAAAAAAAGGCAAGAATTACCCAGTTAGTTACACAGACAACGTTTTTGAAATAAACATAAGAAAATTAACAAAACTAGCAAAATTTGTAAAATTTAAATATTGGGATTTAAAAAATTAAACATGTTTAATTGTCAAAAAAATAAATAAATTAGATCAATCTTCTCTCTAGGAAACTCTTCGGACATTTAACTAAAAGTGACCCATCATAGCTTTCTATAAGCACATAGTTTTAACGTTTTTATGAAATAATAATAAACAGGAAACCTGTTCAGAAGTAGCTTTATTTCCCTGGAAGCTAGAGCTAGAGTATATACTTAAGATTTTCTGTTAAGTTTTTGGTTAATGATGATTGATTTAGAAGTTATCATTTAGGGAAGCTTTTGATATAATTAGAGTTTTATATTTTAAGATTCCCATTGCCCATCTGACCCATGTGAAACAATTTATGAATTAGTAATGGAGTAATAAACTGATTTTAAAAATAACTGGAGAGGCAAAATACCTAGCTTTAGCAAGCTTCTTTTTCCCCACCTAAGTTTTCCTCTAGCTTTGAGATATGGTCTCTGGAGGAGAGTTTTATCAATAAATACACAAAGATACTTAGTGCAGTGAGTAGGAGAAAGACAATTGGCATCAAGCTTATTTTTATTGCTGCCTATCAAGAACATAAACACAATAAAAGCATTACGACCCAAGTTAAGGGAGCAGGCAAAACATTTACTATAGCAATAATATAAATGGCAGCATAGCCAAAACTGATTGTAGTGTGTTTTCAACATGACATATGATGTCAAAATTTTTCATTCATCCTTTCTCGTTTTAATGGTTTTGTAAATTTTCTTGTACCAGTACATAATGCAGAGCAACTCTAGTATATATCTTGAGGATAGACTCCAGTTAAATATTATCAAATATCAACATTCATAAAAGTTTAACGGGGTTCTTGAATGTTATTCTTGAGGATAACTGGATTGTCAACTTGGACAAAAATTTCCTTCTGAATCTGGGTGACGTAGGTAACTTCTCACATGTTCTCGATTTCATATATCAAGAGAGCTACTAATGCTGGTTTTTTTGACATCCAAGCTATGACTCGCCCAAATTGATGTATAAAATTCAGCATCTGATAACATTTCTATGAGTATCACTTAAAGATAATGGACTAGAAATTGATAAGTTATTCCTTCATTATAAATGATTCAATATTTACAGGCCTAGCAGTAATCAGTGGAAAAATCTGGTTTTGGCTGGAGATGTTTGAGCGATGAGAAATACTTGAATACAAAATTTAAAAGTTTAAAAAAGATAGTTGTAGGATTAATTGAAGTTGATGATGATAAGAATGAAGTTGCATTCACTGAGTTAATACTGTAGTCAGATGAACGTTCCCTTGCATTAGCTATGCGAGGTGCCAAAAATTAAGAAACGGAAAACGCTATAGTGGCAAACGAAAAATTATTACATTTTAAACAATTGAAATAAAAATCAAAAATCAAACAACGAAACAATAATGTTGTGCTGGATAGCTGCAACAGCCATGAAATCTGTTCATAACATACGGATAGTTGCTTTGATCCTGAAGGGAATACCAAATAAATAATAATCGTTGATGAAAGACTGACAGTTGCTTTGATCTTAAAGGGACTACCAAATGAACAAAATTTGTTCATTGATGCCATTATCAAATAAAATTAAATATTTTCGAAAGTTCATACAAGCAAGAAGAAACTTTGAAGAGACAGAAAATTCAAAATGACGAACTAAGCAGTGTTTTAAAAATAAGGTGAAATTTGTAGATAAAACTGCTTTGAATTAGTATAACTAAAAAAATCTGTGCCAAAAGCCTGCTGATTGTTATAAAAATATAGACACGAAGTGATGTATCTTTGATAAATCATCCATATCATTATATAAAGGTTAGCAAAAACATGGCAAGCTAGTTAATTATTAAGCCAATGTTAAAAATGGTACATGGTAAATTATGATAGAAAAAAAAAATGCCACAGAATTCAAAAAACGACAAGTTTTCTTACACTACCAGCGATTGACATACAATAAAGCTATAACTAAATAGGAACAAATTCTCTGTCGACAGTATTGAAATTGCCTTTTATTTGGTTTTGATCTATTGGAAGAATAGTTTATATATATATAAAAAGAAATAATTTTATGGTGTATCGTATAAGTAGTCAAATAAAAATAATTTTTTGAATAAAAATATACTTCAATTTAAAATGAATTTAAATTTATTATTTACTGTTCACGCCCTTATTCAGGAAACTAAATATTATAGATTTTTAAGATCATTCGAATGGAATGTTAAAGATTCTTTTTTTAACCTTCAAATAAAATTCCCTGTGGACAGTATTAAAATTAGTTTTGATAAGTATTGTCTCAATTTAATTATTTGTTACTGTTAAAATATTATTAATAAAGAAATGAGGCGAGAAAAAATATGAAATAAGCACGAATTTAGGCGTGAATTTTGATCCCAAATTTCGGCTCAAAAACCTGCTAAGTCAGCAAAAAACCATCCTAACTATATAGAATTTTTCTGGTCGTAGCCAAATAAGCTCCAGCTGCAACGCTCGCTTTTTTGCTTTTGCAATAAATAAAATATGCCAAAAAAAAGCAACAACAGAAAGAAAGCAATAAGAACACAACTGATAAATGGGATTATAGTTATATGTTCAAAATCAATAACATAAAACAGTCATTGTACATACTCTTTCTTCCAATGGAAAATTAGTAAAAATTAATTTTGAGAACACTTTATTCACACCTAGTTATCCTCAAAGTAGTTACTCAGTACAAACTTCTCAAAAAGCTACTGTTTTTAAATTAAAAGACGAAACTGGAAAGTTAATTACAGTTGATTGGACTGTATTCCCCATATAACAAAGAAAACAAGTAAATGATATCCCGCAAAGAGAGATAGAGTTAAAAATAAAATGATCGCACAAAATCTTTGAATAAATATAATTATGGGAATATCAAGCAGCTAGAAAATATTTTTTATAGCATGAAAATTTTGAATGATACTGAATTAATAAGTCTACTTTGTCAAGTATACATTAGTATTATAAACAAATACATGTAACAGAAAGCTTCGCCTTTATACACAGCAATCATTTGTAAGTCCATACCAATATAACAAGATCAATTAGCCCAGTTTTAAAAAACTTATGCCAAAATAACTGAACAGCACACATCTAAAATAAATGTCATTGAGATTACATCATACAATACATCAAATGGCACAATTACCCAGTCTAAACTGGACATTGCAAAGATGCACATATTTGGTTATATTTTCTATCCTCAAGAACACAACTGCATAATAATTCAACAATTACCATCACACTATTAATTTCAGAAGGTTCCAATGGGTTTGGTTCTGGTGTACTTAGAACTCTCATTTGAGCTTAGAAAATTCCCATTTAAAGGATTATGTTTATGTAGACTGTGATGACTGTGCAAAATGCTTGCATTTACCATGCAAACCAACTTGTCATTTATACTAACGTAATTCAAAGCAATGAAAATGGAAAAAAGCAATCAATGAAAAAATGTGCTTGTTGAACAACAACTACACTACCTAAAAAAACTAAAATGATTCAAAATAAACGCATACATATGTTTAAATATGATGGCAGACCAAACCCATATCAAAGTGAAAGAATTTAAGACATAAAATTTCACCCTGAGAAAAAAAAGACTTACAAAAAATTTTCTGTGTTCGAAATTCTTTAATAAAACCTTTCAAGACTACATGAGCAATATTTACATAGTTTACACTGACATTCAACTTGAACAAGTTGGAAACAATCCATGGATAAATTTCAACATAAAATAAAATGACACTTTTTTTGAAAGTGTTGCCCTGCAAGAGAATTTCTAATATATTAATGAAAACTATTTTTATTCGATCTTTCTTTAATTCACCATAGCAGAATTATTATTTTATTTCCATATAATTTAACTCTAGCAGCTACAAGTCATACCAAATTGACTTGTTAAAAAGCAGGTTTGAACAAATGAGATTTTGGAGAAGAGCCTTATTCTTCTTGATTTTTTTATTAGTTTGTTGTAA
The DNA here is from genome assembly GCA_035046665.1 of Euphysa ruthae. Lineage (NCBI taxonomy): Eukaryota > Metazoa > Cnidaria > Hydrozoa > Anthoathecata > Corymorphidae > Euphysa > Euphysa ruthae. The sequence continues at coordinate 13,429 of JAUZNK010002134.1, forward strand.
ATTTATCGCCAAATTCTTTCATCCTTTAGAAAAATATTTTTATTTCTTTTTTGTAACTTTTTCTACTATTTTAAAATATATTTTTGTACCATGCGGTTCAACAAATTATTTCTTAGAATTCAATCACGTGTGAATGTAGCGATAGTTGGCTATATTCAATGACTTTTTAACTGCCATATAAAATCAAAATCACTTTGTACAAAAAAGCAGAAAACTGACCAGACATGCAGAACGCACCACTAAAACCAAGACTGTTCCGTTAAAATTTAGAAAATCAAATAAAAGATGAAGGAATGTGGCTAAACTAAATGATAGATCATTTAAATCTTCTAGAAGTTTCTCAATACTTTAAGAATATTTTTTTTTTTCAACGCCTATAATATGTTTTCCTTTATTATAAAGTCAGGTTATTTAATTGCATCTTGTTTGGAATCTCACTAATGCTTCAGTGGTTGGTTTCTAAATTAAAAAGACTAATGTTAAATCTTAATTTTGATCATTGTGGTCACGCAAACTTCTATCTTATATCGTATTTTTGGTACAATTCAAAAATTAATAACTGGAAAACAAAAACCTAAATTAGCATCAGAGGTTAAAACATCCCAAACTTTTCCTCTCTACGATGACAAGAAATATGAAGGATAGTATTTGTTTCGGATATTACGGAAAGTCATATACCAAACCTTTATGAAAAATATACTTCCGAAAATAGATTTTTTTTTTTTTAATAATCTGTTGCATATGACTTAAATTGAATGGACCAAGCTGCTTTACTTCAGATACCTTAGCACCACAAAGGAAATCCCAGCCAGAAACTAAATAAATGAAAAAGTACTGTTAAAGATATATTTAATTATAAAGTTTTATCCAACATTAATTGACAATGATTTCATTATAAAGACGCTGTTTTCGCTACAGAAGCAAGCAGAATCTACATCTTAAGGCGATTAGATAGGAATTAATTAATCTGATATTTAAAAAAGTCATTCATCTTGTTTGACCTGTATTGCATAATGCAAGTTATACTTACAAATCTTTGTTGTGTTATTTATGAAAATATTACTTTTTCATGTTGCTTTTACATTCATTACACATAACCAAAGTTGTATATGCCACATAGTGTATTTCAAACATTATTATAATAAGATTAACAAAAAAAAAAAAAAAGATTAGGTTATATATACACACATAGTAAATGTTGCTAATTAAGCAAATACAATTTTAATACATTCTCATTAAAATAATTAACTAAAACTTTATTGAAATAAATTTTTTGAATGGTCATAATTAAATTTAAGTTTAATATTAAATTTATACTGGACAGTTTGTTTTGATTTCCTCATCCTTGAGTATTCACTCCTCCTGCGATGTCCATAAGATTTGGACTAGCACGGTTTCCAGCTTCAAGTTTTTTTCTTGCTCGAAAACCCAGAAGAACAAGTAAAGTCCTTGAAAGGATATTACTGTTACTTATTGTGATAAATGATTTTATCTTAGCCGTATTCACCGAGAAAGTAAGGCCTGTGCTTTTAAGGAACTTATTAACTGAGTCTACTAGTATGGATACAGAGTCGCAGTTTCCAGGAGTTAGGCGGCATTCATTTGCGGGAAGAACCAGTAGGTTGTTCTTCTTTTACATTATACTAAGTGTATTATGGTATAGTCGCACTGATTAGAAAAATTTCCCAGTTTCACGGAAACAAAAGATTCTGATAGAGCGATCTTTATTAGGGAGAGTAATGAAAGTCGGTGCCATTATTAGGTATCCTAGTATAACATAGTCTCTAAAAGAAGCGATATAGTTCTTTGTCTTTTTTTTAATTCTTGCGTGTGGCTTTAAGTATCCTTGCTTGGTTTAAAGCGTCCCAAGCCTCGTAGCGACTTCCTTGCTAAGCGTGGTCCAGGGTTTGGTTTAGTAGCTCAATACCACATCACATTTGCTGTGTTTCGTCGTTACTATCTCTCATGGTCAAATACTCATTAAAATTTTGAAACAGACCATTAAAATCTTCATCGGACGATGAAGTAGTTAAAAATTTCACTGAATTTTTATCGGTGGCGTACTGATCCTTTAGGTCTACCAGCTCGACCCCCTAAAAATAGTCGAATTTTCTCGGGAAACTTCGAAGAGGCTACCCCCTGCTGCTGAAGCATTTTACCGTGCTCGTCAGCTCCATGTGGAACCTGCCCTTTGAAACCTCGCGAGCCCTAAACGAAATAGCTGAGAACTTTCACGAGATTACTATTTCGAATTGGGTGACCATCGATTTCAATTTCACTGCGCTCGTTGGACCCTACATTGCCGCCTGGCAACTTAAGACGTATGTCGAGAAACCTCCCCATTCAACGTGTGGAAGATGATAGGCCGAACATATTCCGTGCTATATCGCAACCTTCAGAAAATGTGCGGTAAAACAACGTTCATTCAGAACCTCTTACTCAACCCACTGTCATAGTATGAAGCGCTATGTCTTTGTGCTTAACGGCCGTACCAACCAGCATATGCAAAATTTTGTCTGCTTTCAAGGCCCGAGGCTTTCGGGTTACAACTTACACTGCTATTTCCGAAGAAGCAATCGAGTTCTATTCAAAAAAGAAGAACATTCTCATTGTGGATGACCTGATAGAGGAGGCAGAGCGGTTGAAATATTTCAACCACCTGTTGAGGGATGGAAATCACCACGAAAACACTACACTTATCCTCTTATGTCATTGGTGTTAAGGAAGTGGAGATGCACGGCGCCAACGTTTATAAATGGACAACATGTATCCATTTCGGTTTCCAGATAGTCCACACATATCACGCCCGGTGCCATAAATCGCTTTATGAAGGTTTATAAAAATAATAGCGAACAATATGACCTAAGCGGAGTTAACACAGTGGTTGGACGTTTGACTCCGGAGCGAAAGGTTACGAGTTCGACTCTCACCTCTGGCGGAAATTTATTTCCATGTTATCTCTAAGTTTCTGAGCAAAACTCATTGCGTAATGCAACGCTTGCTCAAATTGGTCGGGTTGTTTGGTTAAGCGAATTTCGTAGACGCCAATGGGCATTCTAAGTACTCCATGACCCGCCACGTGAGCCCATCTGGAAATATTGTTTCGGCAATTTGTTGGCTATCCACGTTAATTATAACAACTATCACTGTCAATATCACCTCTTATAGCTTGTTTTTGTCACGAATATTTTATCGATCAAAGTTTGCGATTTAGATGTGGGGAATGGGGGCTGAAATACCCAAACACAGGCGAGTTCTAAGAAATTTTAATGTTAAGCCGATAGTACTATAAACAAATGCGACCCACCATGGCCAATTGGGCCTAAAGGAAACCTGAGAGTTCTGAGCTTGGACCTACCTATGTTCCTGATCCTATAACAGAACGCGTTAAGCGTCAACCTTCCGGGTCTCATGTTCCTAAAAGTGACACAGGAGAGCAAGTATCTGAAGAAAAAACATAACCCATGCAACGATTTTTTTCTCAAAATAATGATGGCTTTTATCTCTGTGCATTGATGCTTTTATGGGAAGCTCAGCTAGTGGCTACGCCAGGCCAATATTGACGGACTCTCCGGTGAAATACTGTGTCTTATGATGGTAGAAATAAGTTTGCTACGATCATCCGTGTTACACTCCCAAAAGAGGGTCATTGGAAGATAAAAATTGAAGGCGAGATGGCTCTAAGTTTTGAGACGAGGGATCCCAAAATCGACATCAGTATGTCAAGAAGTTAAGTAGAATTTATGGGGCTGAATGAAATGTTAAAGAAATGGTCCTTATATAATCAACAGAGAGAAAGTAAATAGATAACATCAGCTATACCCTAAACTAAAAAAACCCATACTATCCCTGACTCTGTAGCAGACTACCGGTTGACACATTCAGCCAAACTTAAACACCGGCTAAATGCCGAATTTGGCTCCTGTGAAAGTCTTGTGAACAATTATACTCCTGTCGTCAACTTTATCGACGGTGTTAATGTCGGAACTACTGCGATAGGTGTCGTTCTGGGTGGCGTTGGAACAGGCCTCTTAGCGATCTTGATCGCAGCACCAGTCGTTCCAATCATCATGGGCATTGCTCCCGGGACTATCTCATTACTGCTGGCACAAAGCTTGCCACTATTCGACTAAGTATATTAGCTCAAATGCAAGACTTGATCCGCGTTCTTGCAGATGGTAAGCTCAATTCAATTGCAGACCTAGTCAGCAAGGCGCTTGAAGATGGCGTAATAAGTCAAGACGAGTTTCCTTTGGTTTTAGATGATCTTCGAAAATACCACGCTATGAAAATGGAAGTATGGGCGAGGATGCAGAATAAAAGCTCGACAAGACCGCAAAAAACGAATTGGTCGAGAGAGAGCGCAAAGAGCTCAGTATTTTTGCTACTGGATATAACAATACGCAATTTTTACAACTAGGAATAAAAATTCTGTTTTATTGGGAACGGAAATAACTCATTATTTTCGCAAATAGAGATAAAAATCTAGTATTTTGGCTATTGGACATAAGAATTCAGTAATATTACAAATGTACATAAGAATTAACTATTTTTGCAACCGGGCATAAAAATCCAGTACTCATGGATATAAGAATTCAAAGAATTTGCTAATGGAAATAAGAATTCAGTGTTGTTGCAACTTTACATAAAAATTCATTATTTTTGCAACTGCATGGAAGAATTCAGTGTTTTTGCAACTGCATAGAAGAATTCAGTGTTTTTGCAACTGCATAGAAGAATTCAGTGTTTTTGCAAC
>JAUZNK010002135.1:0-11635 GCA_035046665.1 Euphysa ruthae
CTTAGTTTATTATCAACAAACCAGTCACATAGCTTTGAAAAGTCCTTATTTAACTGTTTTTCTATTTCCTTTGCTCTACTATATTGAAATACAAGGCAAGAATCGTCAGCATACAAAAACAGATCACTTTCAACTGCTGCTGGCATATGTATATGTATGTGTATGTATATGTATAATTTTGCAACGTAGATTAATTATATCTAATAGTCCAAGGGTAAGTAATCTTGAATAACTAAACTTTTATCAAAAAAACTGAAGGTAAAAGACATTATTTATAGATTTTTTTTTATCACCGTTAGGAATCACATAAATATCAGTCTAGTGTGATTTCATTTCATTAAATCTTTTAAAAAACACTAATGACCATATCTTTGTATTTTATACAGAGAGAACATTACTGACTTCATTTGTATTAAAAGAATATTATTTTTGTCAAATCATAAATCAACATATATGAAATATTTATAACTATCTGATCATAATATATTATTACTCTTATGGATTGTCTCGAGAAAAATCTGTGTTCCACAAGTTATATTTCAAGTTGACAGATTTCAACATTAGTGTCCAAAATAACCTAGCTGTTGTAACAACAGTGTTCGTTTATCTCAAATGTATTAACGCTAGTGCCTCTTATATATCTACTATTCAAGAAAGATGTTTGAAAATAAAAGATTCCCTGAATTTATCATCCATTGTTTGTATTTTTGATGAGGCTCTCTATGCTAAAGTTGTAGAAATGATATGGAAGAAATCTGTAATTCGTATGTAATTATGCTTGGTGTATTTCACACCAAAATGATGTTTCTTGGTATCTTTGGAAAGCGATTCGGTGATAGCGTTTACGGAAAACTGTTAGTTCAAAGTGAAGTTATTGCTGAATGTTGGGTTAATAAGGCACCAACTGGTAAAATCTGCAATAGTTCGGTGAGAGCATTCAAGCTTGCTTTTGAACCACTTTATCGCGTAATGATTGATATGTATGAACGAGAGCTGGAGAATGATAAGTAATCTTTTAAAAGAGTTCGAAGATGAAGTAACAGTATGACGACAGCTTCAAGACTTCAAATGCTAAACATAGCCAAAAGTTAAATGATTTCATCAATAATCTCCAAATGCATTATGGGAAGATTACTCGATATTGGATTTCATTCATTCAGATATCCCAGATTCTCCTCAACATTATTTACCCTACAAGATCCAGTAACCTTCTATTCGAATCGTTAAGACTTATCACCTTACACATTAGCATATGATAATATCAACTATTCGAGGTAAAACCTTTATTTAAATTTCAATATTAGATAAGCCCTCCCACGTTTAAGGAGTATTACACTATTGAAATAACATTCATAAATCCAAGAACTGTCAATAATTCTTTATAAATACCTTTCATTTCATTCTCGCTATACCATAAAGTCATTTTGCTATCTTATATCTCGTCTCTTATGTTTTTTGTTGAATGAATGAACTGGAGCGAACTCATCATAAACGTCCATGAAACCTTCGCTGGAAACTTCCCTGTTCAACTTTCATATGAAAACTAATTTGGTCGATTAGAATCTGATCAATGTATTGAAATGACCATCAACAGCGATACTAAAACTCTAGTAAGGTCAATTCTCCAAACATTACTTATTCATAATAATGAAATCAAGCAACCTTCTTATGTAATGGAGAATTCATGTTTCAAGAAGGCTAACACTTCTAGATATAGTACAAGCCATTTAAACATATTCGTGTCATACAGTTTTTCTTATTTTTCATGAAAGCTGTTAATTCTATATGGCGGAAAAATTATATACTTGTTACAACTGGATTCAGCACAAATCCAAATGTGATCACGCGTTGGAATATCAATGCGACATAACGAGCTGAACCGAAGAAAAAACTTCAAGAATTTGTGAATTACCACAGACAGAAGATTTGCCATAAAGACTTAAACCCTAGCAAGATAAAGAAGGACAAAAAGGATGTTCGTTCAATGATAGATGCTCTGTCAAATATATTCGTTGCGCCGTTATCTGATTGGCCACTGATGTGCATACCTAGTGGTGTATTAGGAACAAAAGCCAACGATTTAAGTAGTGCTGTCATGATAGATATGAACTTTCACAAAATATTCAAATAGAATTTACATGTTTGTGCGTATTTTTCCTCATTGAATCTCTTTTCTCTGTTTAGTAGAGAACAGAAATTCAATGAGGTGAAAGTTTATACAGAGTCATACAATCAATGTTAATGTTTTGGTGCTGACTTCAGAAGTTGATTTCAAGCCAAAAAACTTGCTTTGGAATATTTTTCTATTGTATCATGTGACTTTGCTTTTTTACGCCAAAAATTATTAGAATTATACCTCAAGGCAGAGGCAATTCTTGTTTAGGAATTCCATACAAAATTTTATTGATGAACGCCTCTCTGAAGATGTTGTCATGGAAATATATCAGCCGATCAAAACGAAGAAATTTAAGACATTCTCTACAATGTTGAAAGTTAGAATGGTTAAGGTTAACGAGCAGACAATAAAGAGTGATATTTTTGAGCGACTTACAGCTATTATGCAATCAAAACACGTCGATTTAAGAGGGATTTAAGTGTTGATTTATCCATTGCTTCCCCACTCCTGGCAGTTAGCAAACTTGACCGTTAGTTTAAGGAAAACAAACAAGGCCGTTTTGCAACATCGATTAGAAAAAGGTGTCAAACCAATAAATAAACTCTATGTAGATTCAGCAATGACAATAATTGATAGAATGGCTATAGTTCAAAAAGCTAAAACAACTGGCATAACGTATCTCGGTTCTCAAAAAAATTACCCATGACGACATTAGCGCATGGCAAAAATTCTGAATGTATTAATAATGTATTTGAAAGGAAAGATCAATAAAAAATCCGGAGAGATCGAGAAGGGGGCATAGCAGCTTAATTATACAATCAATTTTCAGCACGCATCCCATCCAACAGTGTGGAAAATTTCTTCGTGGAGCAAAAAAAAAGAGCTGATTTGACTTGTTTATAACAATGGAAGCTTGACTCATCAAGATCTCTAATCAAGGCGAATGAATACATCAAATTATCAATTCAGAATTTGGTGACCTAGTAATCCGGTGGACCATGGATGGATGAATAATGACGATGAACACCTTGTCATTAAAGGGATATGCTATTAAATGGGCAAAATTTTTTTCATTTAAAAAAATTTATATTAGCAGTAGGAAATAAATTTTCATCTAAATTTAAAAAAATGACTATAAAAAGATTCAAATATACTCAATTCCTTCTTTTGTTGACTAAAATAACTTAAACATTAAGGTGCTTAAGATGTTACCTTGCGATTGCAAGAAGAAATGAGCAAGCAGTACATGCATTTGCACCGACAACAACATGAAATGCACCGAATCGTGCAAGCTGGATGATTGTGACAACATGACGGACGATGTCTTGCATCACACCAACTTAGAAAACTCAGAAAATGAAAGTGATGATGAATGAGCTGTTGTATCTTAAACAAAATTACCAGCTCCTGTCCCAAATTTTTGTGAATATAGTCATTGGTTAATATCTAATAAAGTTCTTTTACTAACTATAAATTATTTCTGGTCTGTAAAATATACATAAATAAGATTAATAATAAACATTTAAAAATAAATAAGTCAACCTATAAAACTTAAAAATAAATAAGTTGACCTATAAAATTTAAAAATAGGCAACAAAATAGGATTTCATGTAATAAATAAAGAAACAAATAAAAAATAATGTCATTTTAGTAGCGTAAAAATTTCAAAAATCTGAAAAAAAAATTGTTTTTTGATGAACAGTTTAGTTTCTCAAGAATTTTTTGTGGATTTCTTACCCTTAGGTCTTCAAATATAAGTACTATAAATTGCAAAAAAAGTATATAAAATACAGTCCTACCTCCTACAAAGTTATCAATATGTCAATAATTTTTACACCATGATAATGCCAAAAAACCAATAATGACGATTTCATCGGAAGTGAGTACGAATTTTGGTTGATCTCACGAATATTTTAAAGGATTTTAACAAAAAAACAAAAATTAGAATAAAAATTTATTTTTTATATTTAGCAAGCAGAAATTAATTACATTCTTCTAAACAATCAATATAGAAAATTTCATTTTTATATTTTTTGTAAATAGCTTAATTTTTAATAAAAGAACTTGGCGTGTTATTCGAAAGATTTTTACTCAATTTTAAAAACAGTACTGGTTATTTATTTTACTTTGAGAACCGCACGGATAAAACTAAATGAGTAAGTCCTGCTTGAAACGAAATCTGTATTTTTATAATAATTTTAATATAAAATTTATACAACGAACACTGAAATATAGATTAGAAAAGCAAAATAAATTTTTTTTTAAAACATAACCTTTTAAAATTGAGGAATAAATCTAACAACAATACACAAAGATGATTCAAACTAAAAGCGTAAATTAATTCAAATTAAATATATTAATTATTCATCATGGAAACACAATCACTAAATCAAAAAGAAATTTACAACAGCGGTGAGTTGGGATTACCAATGCCTTACAACAAAACATACCAAATATATTAAAGCTGAAAATCGCTCTGAAATTTGTGTCCCGTAAGCATCATTTGCTTTGCAACAACAAGGTCCTCATGTTTGTGATTGCAAAGATCAAAAAAAAAAAAAAAAAAAAAGGGCGGTTCAAGAACATTAAGTTTTTCTCCTCTCGTTACAAAGATCAAAAAAACTCTGGCGCATCGAGAACATTAATTTTTTCTCCTGTCCTTACAGAAATTATCAAAAAAGTTTAATATAATATTGAGAATATTCACTCAGATAACCTCGATTTTGCTCCTGATTTAATAATTCTGGAATTACTGCCACACAGCTTTGGCATTGTAGCAGAACTGTTGAAAATGTATAATGTAAATGACAACAAAAATGTAAAATAAATTGAAATGAAATGAAATTTGACACTGTATAAACTACACTGATTTGCTTTCAGTCTTATTTGAAACCTATTAACTGCGTAAGTGAACAGCAATCCTTTGAAAACAGAAGGTAAATCTTTAAAGTTTCTTTCTTTGGTAAGGCTTTCTCAAATAAAAAAAAAAAAAAATCTTCTTTTCATTAATATTATTATATTATTCATATTATTATTGAAGTAATCGGTAATCGGTTTAATCGGTAACATAAGAAGTAATCGGTGACATATTAAAATTTCTTTTGTAAAAACTAAAAGTCAGACATATTATATATCGTAAATATTCGAGTAAACTATTTTATTCCATAAATTAAGACCACCATCAAAAACGTACAAGCTAAATTGAATGTGAAATTATTTATCTCCAAAATATTTCATAAAATGATTGTTTGAAATGTTGTTTAACTCATAAAAAAGTTGAGCAATGTCATAGTTTTCAACCACATTTAAAAATTTTAGGACAGACGTAAGCAAACTTTAACTTTAACGTATTTTGAGGCTTACAAAAACAAAAATTTAAAAAAAAAATATATCTGAGGGGTTTGCATCAATTTTGATGAAAGTCGACCGAGTGCTTTATTTAAAGACCTTCAGATCATAACATCTTGAATCACAGGAATTTTTGCATAATTACCAATGTTAAATAAATAAACTCCTTCTTTGTTAAGCCATTCGTTTGAATAAGCACATTGCACAATACATCATTTCTTTCCAAAAAAGTGTCCTTGAATTAATTCCTTAAAATTCCTGTTAAAAGTTAAAAAAAAAAAAAAAAAAAATTAATTTTCTGCCTCTGAAAAACTCATCTTTCCCTTAAAACTGTTCAGTCCAAAGGTTTAACAAAAATTTTGTGTCCTCAGCAGACAGGCTACTGAGGAAAACATTTAGTTAAAGAAATCACTGAAAATATCACAGATGCAATTATTACTTAAGCAGCCCAAATTTATCTGTTTAGCATTTATTACAAATATCACTTGAAAATTTAATTTGAATGTGAAAAATTCCACTAATTTCTTCTGAGCTTAGTCATCTTTTGACGTCAAAACAAATAAGTGTTTGTACTTACAACATCAACAACATAAATCACATATAAGTTCTTTTTCCTAATCACTCATAAAATTCAGCTAAAAGTTATTGTCCCTGGGAATTTTTTCATATATGAGAATTTTTTGATAAAATTTAACATTTTTGTCGGTAAATATTTCAAAAACAAGATGTTCAAAAAAATTCATGCAATTCAGGAAAAGACCATGGTACACCCGTATCGGTGCTCCAGCACGTTTAATTAAAAATCAATCAAAGATTGAGGCTAAGTAATAATAGAAAAAAAAACTTACCCCAAATTGTGTATGCTACCTGATATCCTGCAAACTTTAAACTTTTTTCCTACATAAATAAATGTCTATTAAGAATTTTACCGACGAGTCTGAAATATAATTATATACCTGGAATAATGATTTAAATTTCAACAGAAAAATGCCTTATTTACTTCTTCTTTGTCTGTGGAGTGGTAGACACAATTTCAAATATATTTTTAAGCGATTTTGGATCAATATTCAAGAACACAGCGCATCATCATGAAGGAAAACTACTTTTAAATTACCAATGAGAACTTTTTGTAAAAAAATTTGAAAATCAAGTCATCAGAGAAAATGCTTTGAAAAACTAATTTCTTTTAATAAATTTTTCAGATCGCTAAAGTTTTTAAAGAAACTTCACACTCGCTATTTTTTCTAAATTTTTCCATCAGAACCTGCTAAATCACACAAACTTTTGTTGTTGACGCTCATCAGAATCTGTTACTTCACACAAGGTTTTGTTGTTAACGTTCATCAGAATCTGTTACTTCACACAAGGTTTTGTTGTTAATGTTCATCAGAATCTGTCACATCACACAAGGTTTTATTGTTAACGATCATCAGAATCTGTTACTTCACACAAGGTTTTGTTGTTAACGATCATCAGAATCTCTTACTTCACACAAGGTTTTGTTGTTAACGTTCATCAGAATCTGTTACATAACACAAGGTTTTGTTGTTAACATTTATCAGAATCTGTTACATCACACAAGGATTTCACAGTTGGTAATTGTCTTAAAATTTTTATTTATATTTTAAAAAGCGCTTGCATGCTTTTCAACTTTTTTGCGCAAATCAGGGGGTTCAATTAATTTCTTTATAAGCGACGGTCGATCTGGATGATGGGGCTTAGAATCTAGTTTCATTTTTTTTCTAAATTCGAAAGAGCGTGGGAGCGTGCAATGGTTTTCTTACGACCTTGAATACTTGATTGAGTGTAGATGTCGTAGAGCTGTTTTGTAAATTTTAAATCTTAAAAAAAAGCAATTTATTCTAATTTTTACAACTTCGTAAAAGGTGCAGGAACAACTTTCTGGTAAAGTAACATAATGGCGATAATTAGAATTTTGGCCATCCATGCCTCCTGCAAAGGCTGATATGTTTTGGTTTTTTTTTTTTTTATTATATGTGTATATTGTTATATATTTCTATATATAACACATGTTAAAGTTCGAAAACTGCATTTCTTTTCAATCAAAAGTTTTACGTTATCTGTTTTCATCACTTATTAAGAACATTAAGTTGTTTTTAATGTCAATGTGACTTGTGGAATTTTCAGTTATAAGCAATTGGTCTTTTGTACATCACTAGTATTACTTTAAAATCTTAATAATATTTTCTGAACATTTTGCCTTATGGAAAGAAACTGTTTTCAAATTGAAAAAATTTGCATGTGTTGGATCCCTGAAAAGAAAGGAAGATTTTGTGACAATGAAATTTAGAATTTATTTCTGAAGTTTTTATATCATTTAATTACACATTTTGTGATAATAAGGTGTAAATAATGTTGACAAAATATCCAAAAATAATGCAATCAGTGGGTGCTCATTGAAAATGTTGAAGTAGTTACATATTTTTCTGATATTATGTGTTGCTTGCCTTCCTCTTTACTTGGTAATTCTTGCTAGTTCTTTCTAATTCTTAGAACTATTTCTTTAAACATTTGTTGACCATGGATACCACATCCATTACATATGATCTTATTATTAAGTTAGAAAAGAATAATGGAAGTAGTTGGCATGACCTCGTTAAGCAGGTTATTGCAATTAATCCTACTACATTGCAAAATATCCCTACTGCTATAAAAGATGACTTATATAAGATATGGAATCATATGAAAAATTATGTCATTGTTCCTTTTAGAAAAAATTTCAACAATTCTAAGTGTGTTAATGCGAAAGAAAGACCGAAACAACATTTAAAAACATATTGTCCTCCAGTTAAGAGAATAAATAATAATGGTCTTGTTACTTCTCACAAGTAAATACTTAAATCTGCATTAAAGAAAAAATCTGAAGAATTAAAAATTGCTAAAAGTGAAATAATTAGTGTTGAGGCAGATCTAGGCACAAGCAAAGTAAACTACAATATAGAAAAGTTAACGCAGCGACATTGTGAGTGTGTTTCAGAACAGCTTACTAAAAAAATTAAGCATCTGAAGTCTCTTAATCAGGAGTTTGAAGAACTTATGTGAATTGAAAACAAAAATAATTCTGATTTTCGAAAGGAACTTTATTTTGTCAAACACAAGATCTTAAAACAACTTGACGTTAAAAACTCTTCTGTAAAGTCTCGTTGCAGTCAAAAGAGAATTTCAAAAGAAAAATTAAAAATATGTGACACATCGATGCGTCATGATAAACCGCAATTGAGGCAGGCAGCGATGGAATTGGGTGCAAAATATTACCAAACTAAAACCATACATGCAAAAAATATTAATTTGACTGAAAAACTTACTCAAGAAGTTCAGGAAAAAACCAGGGTACAAAAATTACTAAAATATTACAAAAGTAAATGTAATACTGAAATGTGTAGTGAAATTGAGGTGAAGGACATAAAACTCAAAGAAATGAATGCTCAAGAAAGTGCACTCACTGAAACAAGAAAGACTTGATTTACAAATGCTGCTTGAATCCAGGGAAACTTGTATGCTACCTACATTTGAGGGTGACAGGTATGATGATCAAGTTCAAGAGGGGTACTTTAACCTTTTGAGAATGGATGTTGGCAGAAAGAAGGTACTGGAAATAATAAAAAACGTGATCGAAAATTTAAAATAAAACAGACTAAAGAATCTTCATTAAAATCTATTTTATCACTGCTATGTGTTGAAGGTCGGACATTATCAGAAATTCCAAATTATGATAAAATTTCAAAATTTGGAAACAAATTTGGTTCAATACAGATATCAATTGTGTCGTGTGTGATTATGTTGACACAAATATCATGCTATAAGAATATATTAAAAAGTATTTCATGATAATGTACAACATAAATGCTTTAATATCACACGTGTTTGATATACAAGTGGTTTTTAAGTATTTAAATGATTCAGAGGTGAATGATATTTAAATAATTTTACTTATTGTTAACTGTGATTTTCAAAAAATCTTCAAATTAAGGAAAAAGCTGTTAGAAATTTATGGGTTTGATTGCTTCTTTTTTTTTTTTTTTTACTGATGGCACTTACTCAATGCTCTGTTTAATGCGGGACCAGCTCCACTGAGGTTCATGGTTGGAGTGAGATCCTACATGACATTTCTCTCTAAGCATTATTGAAGAGTCTTCAAACTTAAGAATTAAGCAATATTGTTAACAAGGTTTTACCCTTAAAAAATTTTAGCTCTCCCTGTTTTTATTCTTATATTCTAAAACCAATGTTAAAAAATTATTTTTTTATTTTAGGGGCGATAAACTATTCTAAAGGAGTTTTGACGTAGAAAATAAATTTTCCTATAAAACTAAATTCTAAGTTATGTGATAAATCCATTTCAAAAGCTATGGAAACTGGATATATTGTAAGTAAAAACTACTTGTGCTTTCATAAAGTAAGGTTAATGTTTAATAATAAGTTATAAAAAATAGAAAAAATTTTAAATTGAATTATCAGTTTTGAAAATTGTGATTTATACATGTTACACTTTGGAAAATTTCTTTTTAAGATTGGTTGAAATTTTATGTGAAAATTATTAAAGTAAATTTATTTAATTTTTAAGATGGATAGAAGTTATTGAATAATAGAATGGATGATAGCTTTTGGAATTAATTTGGCCCTTCAAAAAATTAAGGTCAACTTAATCCTCTCTGGCAGTCAATGACCGCAGATTTAATTTTGAAATTAGGCTTTTAAGTTAACATTTCAAATTATTTTTCGATAAATCCTATCTAAAAAATCTTTTATTAAAAACTACTTTTCAAAAATGCTTTTTGTACAATGTCATGAATAGTATCGTTTTATTTGTTTAACAAGGGGATTGGAATAACCACACACGTTATGCTTTTAACATAATAAAATTTAATACATATATATTTTTTTTTTTACGCTTTTTTAGATTACTATGTGAATTTTTGTAACAGATATATTCCATCGAGTAAAGAAAAAGATTTTAGTATTTTGAACATTTAACCATTTTAACGGCCCATATTTTGCCATGTTAAAAATTTCTCAAAAGGAATATATGGCTTTTTTGTTAAAAAATTGCTTTCAGCATCTACCTGCCAAATTTTGTGTTATTTGGAATTTCCCCCGGAAAGGCAAACATCTTACCCTGTTAAAAAATTGCTCAAAAAAACTTGTCATTTAGAATTTTTTTGGTTCAGTTATGACCCAATATATCGAAATTTACCTCCTGAAATGCCTTTATCTTCCCCCTGAAAAAAGATTTCAAAAAAATTGATGGTTTTTTTTGAGAAATCATTTTTTGCATCTAGCTCCTAAATTTTAAATTTTTTAGAATTTTTTTAATTGAGTTATGATCCAATATGTCAAAATTTACCCCCTGAAAAGCCCATATCTTCCCCCTGAAAAAAGTTTTTCAAAAAAATTCATGGTTTTTAGTGAAAAATCAGTTTTTGAATCTCCTTGCCAAATTTTAAGTTATTCAGAAATTTTTTTGGTTGAGGTATGACCCAATATATCAAAATCCACATGACACTCAATTTTATCCCCACTTTCATGTCAAAAAGCTTAAGAGATTTTGACAGGAAATTTGATGAAATTTGCGCTTTCAAACAGCCTTAACTATTGAACCGTAGCAGCTATGGAGACAAACGAGATCTTTTTGGAAATCGCATAATTTCGTAAAAGGCTTGACATCCCTAACATAATATTCATATTTCAAAACGTTTTACGCAAATTCGTTTTGTCAAATGAACAATTTCGATGGAAATTTCTTTTAAAGTTCGTAAGAAAGCTTTATTCATGCATCATTCTTAATGGGCTATTCCATTTAAAAAGAATGCACCTATTTTATGGTATAAAATTTTCTAGGATTGATTTTGTAAATTTTCTGGGATTTTACATAGGAAAACAAAGATTGTGTGGTGTTTTCCAGACTTAAGGCTTTAGATAAAAAATATTTACTGGGGCATAAAAAAATTTCAATGAATTCTGTTTCAATGAATTTTAGAGGGGTAGTAGCTAAGTAAGTAAGTAAGTATTTATTCACTAATAATAAAAATTTTACAAAATAAATAATAAGAACGTCGTTTAAAAAAAAAAAAATAAAAAATTTTTACTGCATACCACAATATTTTAAAAAACAGGTATTGATAGCAGGGATAAGCACAAGAAAAGCCAAAG
>JAUZNK010002136.1:0-11635 GCA_035046665.1 Euphysa ruthae
TTTTATATATATAATTCTGTAGATTGATTTATCTTAAAAACAATAATATAGGACGAAATAAAAATTATCCCAGAAATCCCCTCGGACAAAATGTCTAGCCACTTCGTAATTCTGTCGGACATTTTCAACATTTCATCGGACATTGTCCGATGTCCGGCCGTTATATTGAGCCTTGTAGATTTATTTCCAAAAAAATATTTTATTCCTTTATGCCTAATGAGGTTATTAAAGGGATTTAATTTTAATTTCTGTTGTTTATTTGAGAGGGCTTTCTATGAATTTGAATCCAACTTTAGAGTGCGTTTATTTTAAAAGGGTTTTTAGCTGAAAGGTTATTGTTTCAATATGGCATTATTAATGAAAGTTTTGAGGTCAATAAATAAATAAATAAGTCAATAAATGTTTGTTTTTTAGGTGAAGATATGAATAAATTATTTTCTTTACTTCAAATTAAAGACAAAGAGCTTTGGGAGGATTTGGTAGGTACATCATCGTCATTTTCTTCTTCATCATCATCTTTGTCTTCATTGTCACCGTCATCGTCATCATCATCTTCATTGTCATCTTTATCGTCATCATTTTCATTGTCATCTTTATCGTCATTTTAATCTTCATTGTCGTCTTCATCATCACGATCTTCATCATCAATAATCATCGTCATCATTATCATTAGTGAAAATTTAAAGCTTTATTGTAATTTCAAAAATTTAAGAAAAAAAAACAACATCTTTTTCATGAAGTTGAGTCATTGTTAAAATGAAATAGTTTTTTTAATTTTATTGGCTGATTGAAAATCTTGTTTCTTTATTTATTTGATGTTTTATGCAGAAGAAAAAGGCCTTTGAAAATAATATTATAACAGTATCAACTGTATATTTTTAGGAGAAGAAACAAATGAAGCCACAGTTCTTTGCATTTCGATGGATTACACTCTTGTTATCACAAGAATTTAACTTACCAGGTATACTATGTTTGAAAATATGTTTCAATTCTGCAAACTGATTTTTAATTATGTCAGTCATTTTGAAAAATTTTATCTGGAACATGTCTCAGGCCTTGGGACCTGGTAAAGAAACTAAATAGATTGGTTTTTCAAAAAGAAATTATGCTTTTGATGTCAGGAAATATTATTTCTTGATTATTTTAATGATTTTGAAAATTTTTAAGCTTCATGGATTACGCCACAAAACATTTCAGATTATGTCAAAAGGTCTCATTTTGGATAATTCTTAAGAAGTTTTGTTCATATCGTGTATGGTTACGAATTTCGTGTATGGTTACGAATATCATGTATCGTTATGAATATCGTGTATCGTTACGAATAAAAAATAATTAGTGTTAAATTTGTGCAATAAAAAAAATTATTTTTTTTTATTTTTTTTTG
Organism: Euphysa ruthae; assembly: GCA_035046665.1. Taxonomy (NCBI): domain Eukaryota; kingdom Metazoa; phylum Cnidaria; class Hydrozoa; order Anthoathecata; family Corymorphidae; genus Euphysa; species Euphysa ruthae. The sequence continues at coordinate 1,385 of JAUZNK010002136.1, forward strand.
ACAATGTTTTAAATAAATATTTTGTTAATGCCTTGTTATTTTCAGCACTGTGGAGAAAATAATCTTCTAACTTACTCTGTTAATTAATATATTAGACCATTTATATTTGTATGTGTCAATTATCTAATGTTGATTATTTACTTAGTTAATATAGATAACTGTGTGTACATACATACATTTTAAAATTTCTGATTTATTTAATTCTAAATTTTATTTCTACCTTCATTTAAGTGAAAAAAGGCCAAGGAAAATAAAATAATATGTTTATACTTAAATGACTAAGAAATTCTTTAGATAGAAAAACTTTAAAGGTCCCATTTAGACAATGTTGCTATCATATATGCTAGTTTTGTGGATAAACTTGAATCTATCCAATACTACCCTTGTTTAGCTATTACAGGTGCAATAAAAGGTACATCTAAAGAGAGAATCTACCGAGAACACGGACTAGAATACTTATTTGAGCAGTATTGATCAAGTGTTTGACTTTATCGAAATAATCAAACTTCTGACCGAGTTCCAGTTTGGATTTAGAAAAAGAAAATTAACTGAACTAGTCACTACTTTACTAATAGACAACATCCATAAAGAAGTGGACAGTAGTTATCTGGGCTGTTTTCTTTAGATTTGAGAAAAGCATTCGATATGATTTTGCATAGTGGACTCTTATGTAAACTACCATCATATGGCGTCACTGATAACGAATTGTATTGGTTCACTGACTATCTTTTCAGTAGAAACCAAATAATATAATTTGAGAAAAAACAGTCAGAAGAATTCAAAATGATATCCAGTGTTCCTCAATGTTCAATTCTTGGGCCGCTTCTCTTTTTAGTGTATTTTAATCACTTTTTTCGTGTTATGGAAAAAGCAAGTGTTATAAAACATGCTGATGACACTGTAATATATTTCTCCAGTTCGACCTTTGCTGTAATAGAAAACACCTTGCAGATTGAGATTAATGCTATTGGCAAATACTTTGATGATAAAGATCTAAGTTTGTAAAACTGGATTGATGCTTTTTGGGACAGAAAAACTATTATCGTCAGCCAAAAAGTCCCTAACATTGTCATATTTAATCATCAAATTTTCTCAACTAATGAGTACAAGTACATTGGTTTTACCCTGGATGCATCACCACATCTGAACAATTTTTTCAACAAGTTATTTTAAAAAAGCAACATCTTGCGAAAATGAGATCGAACGTTACTGAAAACGCTACAATGAAAGTATTTAACGTTATTTTTTTTTATGATTTGTTAATGAATTTTCTTTGTAAATTTATTACTAAAAAGGGAAGACTGTAATTTTTTAATTTATCTTTTTTTTCTTTTTTCTTTTTTTTTTTTCATGGCTTTTTTTTCCATGGGGGAATTTGTCAAATTTTTGTTGCTTGATTTTTTAGATGTTATACGGTTATGGGATTCACTCTTTGCTGACGTTAACAGATTTGAGTTTCTCCTTTACGTTTGTCTTGGCATGCTTGTGTAAGTAAATTGCATATTAGTTCTGAGCGATTGGTTTGATGTTTGGTGATATGTCTTCACAGTTCATTCAAACCACCTCCTCTTGTAATCAAATTTTCAGTTCTGATTATTAAAGTAGGGGGTGGCGATAAAATGAGTTGTATTCTTATTTGTGGTGTAGTATTTTTTTTTTTTTTTTACTTTAAAATTAGTGATAAACATCTAATTTATTTGTTTGCTTTTTTTTTCCCACATATTTTTATTTTAGAGTTATATTTATATTTGTATTCATATTTTTAGTTTGATTAGAGACCAAATACTATCAAGTGATTTTCCAAAAACTATGAAGCTTATTCAAGTAGGATATTATTTATTACAAGAATTAATTTGATTTTAGAACAAATCCGAGAAAACCAAGAATGTTATTTCTGACTAAGTATATATCATTTTCCTAAAAGCCATTAAGGATATCATTTAATGTTGGAATAAAAGAATGCGTCATGAAAGTTTGCTAATTAAAGGTGCAAAAAAATAGATTTTGCGACATAAATGTTCGCAAATTGAGGCTTTATCAGAAAATTTGAGACATAAATTATTGTGATTTTGATCTTTTTCATAATTTTATTCATTGATTTGAATTAACTCAAAATTTTATTGTATTCACTTTTTTGTATGACTCTTTTTTTTCCTACTAAATGAAAATAATTTGGGTTAGGGTTGCACAATAATTATTAAATATGAACATTTAAAATTGTCACTATTAACTGTTGCCAAGCCAAAAGCATACAAAAATTTCGCCAGAAATTAAAACTCATCATTTTGTAATGTTTCAAAGATACCTTTATTCATTTGCTCATCTTCATCATTCTGATCCTTTTCCACTGTTGGTTTCCCATCTTCCTGAATCAGAGTGAAAAAAATTCACCACTGGTTGTCATTACTGCCTCAAAAGTTGATGTCTCCTCATCTATTGGATCAATACTTTTAAATGGATCCAAACTTGCTAACCCTTGAGATCCAACAGAGATAGCTTTGGTAATTACAGCTGATCTCCACTCATTTTCTTTAACTTCCTGACCTTTTTCTGAAGTTAGATAATTGTAAATTGTAAAGATCCACAATCCATTGTACATGCAAGGGCTTGAACATCGAGATTTGCAGTTTAACTTCAATTTCATTCATCAGCTTCCCAGAATCAAGCTGTTAAGATATTCAATCATTTTTTTCAGAAGAAAAAAATACCAGCAAAGTTGTTACTTCTTTGAGAGAAGACAAAAAGTTATCCCATTTAGTTATTGAACTTTATTATTCAGATTAAAGAAGTTATAGTGACTCTAAAAGTTTTTTTTTCCCTCTCTCCTCAGATTTTTTACACACTTAAAGTCTTATCTACATAACATATTTCGAAAGTCTCTGAACTTTTTTACACGAAAAAATTTAATAAAAGACACTTTTCAGTTCATAATTAAATAATTCTCACTATTTCGAAATGATAACGACTTTAAAACTCAAACACAAAATTACGTATATGTGGGTTACTAAAAATTTTAAAAATATTTTTTTGTTTATCCGCTAATATATAGACATGTATTTTTGAGATTTGAGTATTTGGGATTTGATTTTTCGCTATATTTAATTTTGCAGTTTTGTGCCTAATTCTCAAAATTAATTGTCACAAACATTTATGACACATTTTTTCATGCCCGCATTAGTTAATGTCCTTAAGGTATCTCCATTTTTGGATTTTTTCCCTACAAATAAACCTTGATTTTTGTATGTTTATTTGGAAAGATGGTTCAAAAGCAGCTGTAAAATCCTGGCATTAAAATTAAACTAAATATAAGCATAATGATTATTTCTAAAATATGAATTAGGCAGTGTGAGGTCATAAATTTGAGGACGGAGTAATATGATTGCAAATTGAAGCTATAACATTAATCATTCTATGATGCTCCTGTCTAATTTCTCCAAATAATACCAGAATTTAGATAGCTTATGTTTTTCGGCTTAAAGTTTAGTCATAAAAAGATAGTTTAATTATAAAATAAGGAAAATTTAAAACTGCTAATTTAACTAGTTTGTGTTCATAGTTCAAGACATAAGTTTAGATCAAAAGGTATTTAACTGTTGTAATAAATGCATTGTAATGATGTAACTGATAAAAAATACGAAAAAAAAAATCTGAGGGGACATATTTCCTCAAATAGCAAAATTACAAATTTCTGCTTTAGCCTTTTTTCATCCATTATTTTTCCCAATGCACTTTTAGAAAAGTTTATTAACATTTAATATTTAATAAAAGTGTATAAAATGGATCTTATTGTATGGTGTTTTAAAAAAAAATCTGAGACATGTAGTCCAAACACTATCTTTAATTGCGAAAATGAAAAAATAAGTGTAGCGAGCTTTGCAGCTGGAGCTCATTTGGCAACAACACAAAAAATACTATAGAGTAAGAAAGCTTTTTATTTTTTGCTGACTCTGCAGATTTTTGACAAAATTTTTGCCTATATTTTCAAATTTGTTCTTGCCTTCGCATTTCTTTATTAATAATATTTGAACAGTAGAGAATAATTAAATCGAGATAATACTGATGAAATCAAAACGAAATAAAATTTAATTTCAATACTGTCAATAAACGTTAAACAAAAGAATCATTAACATTCCATTTGATATAAACACCAAGTTGTTTTAATATTTAATTTTTTGTCTTTACCAAGGCTGGTGTTGTAAACTGTAAATTTAAATTAAGTTAAATTTAAATTCATTTTAAATTGAAATATATTTTTAATTAAAAACAATATTGTTATCACTTTGTATGTGATATACCATAAAATCATCTTTTTTTGTATAAACTGTTCTTCCAATAGATCAAATGAAAAGTAATTTCGATACTGTTTATAGAAAATGAATTTCTGTTTAGTTACAGCTTTATTAATTAGTATATTATTCACTGGTAGCATAAGAAGATTTGGCAACAATTTGTTGTTTGTTGGATTCTGTTGCAGTTTTTTTCTGTCATCAATTGACATACATATACCCTTTCTCTTGCCAACAAGTTTGCAATGCTTTACAAACCTTTATATATTGAGTAAAAATATCTTCCAATTATTGCTTAACTATTTTCTTGTTTTAGATCTTTATATTGGACTCCAAGGAAAACTGGCAGTCCTGTTCGAATTTTTTTATAGTTTTTGTAGTGATCTTTCCCTTTTAGTTGTTTGGATAAGTTTTATCGTGTCCGCAGAAAAGTCTCTTTAAAATATTGTTTCTGTTTTAATTGTAGTGTTTCAGACATTTCAATATTCAATGTATTTACTTGTAATGTAATACTTCAAGTATTTACAAATTTGGCTTTACCTGTTTATAAATATATTTTGGGAGTCCATTAGAAAAAATTGTTAAGAAAGTCTTATTTCTCCTAGATAAACTGATATTTGCCATTAATTCATTATTTATTACAGTTTAGTCAATAATTAGAAAATATCTGCTTGCTGTTTGAATTTTACAGTTAAATGATAATTTTTCCCATCATTTATTATATGATTTTATTTTTTTTTATATAAATATCTGAAGAGTTTAAATTTGCGTGTTTGTTGCCCAGCAATTCTTTGGAATAAAAACCCTGGTTAGTCTTTCATTATAAAACCTATGGTGGCCATTGTTATCTTCCGTAAACATATATGATGGTTGAGTTAAAATTTTTTTAGAATTTTCCTGCTGATCGCATTGATATGTCTAGCATAATATGCAAAGCTGTTGACCTAAGAATAACAAAAAAGCAATTTGTTAACACACCAGCTCCAACAGAGAAACCTTCATCAGCTCGTGCTGTCAACTTAAAGAAACGATTCACAAATCTAGTCTGGAACAATTCAACTTGATTAATGAAGTTATTAAAAAAAAAATAATAAAAAAAACATTTTTTTAGTTAATTTATTTTTTGAAAATGTTTATATGCACTTGTTTTTATGGATTTATATAAGTGAATTTATACCCTTGTATGAGCTCATATCATAACAGTAGTTTTTTTTTGTATTTTGGTATGGAAATGCTGATCAAAATGTTTGATGAGACATTGTTTCTTTTTTTAAAGAAATTAATAAATTTTTTTATTTGTTTTTCAATGAGAAACTTTGTTTTTTTGTAAAATAACATAATTTTTTATTTAATAAAATTGTATGAGGAGTTAAATGTGATAATTTCAATTATAATTTGAACTTTGATTGTGTTATTAAGTAAAATTTAGGAATAAACAACATTTAACACGTCAATAGTTGCCTTAAACATTTAGCATGAAATTTTAGTGATCAATCCTGATAACGTTGGATTGGTAAAACAAATGCTTTCTAATTTCTCATGGATACAAAGTAGATATGGTACTGTTTTTAAAATGGACCGTGGTAACCTGGAGTAGTTTTTTTCTACGTGATTTCCCGAAAATCAGAAATACAACTTTAATCTGGTTTTTTGAAAAAAGTATATTTATAAATTACTTTGGCGGCTTAGATTTTTATATCTACTCTTTTCATGTACTTCCTCATTATCTGTTTTCAAATCTTTGAAAATAAGTTTTTTGAAAAATTTCAATTGTTATTTTTTTAACTTTTTTTTCAGTTTATTTTTATAGAACAATCATTTTTTTTTTTCTTTTGTTTTTTTTTATACTATACACACATTACGAACTTGGGATACAGGACAAGTGCAGACATACACCACCTAAATTCTGCTAATGAATAGCCCAAAATTGGTTCCACAAAAAATGCAGCCGTCATGTGAGTTTGAACCACAGACCTTTCCATTACGTAATGCTGGCATTCTAAGACTTGATTTATATTCATTCCTAAAAAGTTGTTTAAAAGAAAAATGCATAACAAAACAGAACTATCTGATGCTAAATAATTTTCTCTAGCTATTAGACAATTATAAGCAAAGACTTAAAGTTTATCAAGATCATTATGATTATTTATTTTTGTTCTTAGATACTTTGTTCAAAAGATTATCTCGTAAGGTTTTATAATATATGTGTTGGTTGTATATATATACATATATAAACTGAGAAAAATTTATATTGTTTTATTGTCTATATAGTATAATATTTTTTATTCTTTGGATTTCATGTGCTAGGTTTTAATTATTTGCTCTAGTTTCAGTCATATTTTATAAATATTTTGATGAACCAATAGATTTAAACGCCATTGTTATTAATTAGGGATTTTACAGATTATAATTATATTCTATTAATTTATGAAATATTACGTTATAAAACAACACATATTTGATTTGCTACAGTTAATTTAGATTCATAAAACCAAGTTGAGTAAGTTGTTGAGTAAGGGGCTTACGTGCTATACTTTAACTCGTGAGCCTTAATTCTGTACAATATCAAATGGTTACTGTAATACTTTAATTTTGTACTTTATCAAATGGTTACAGTAATACTTTAATTTTGTACACTATCAAATGATTACGGTAATACTTTAAAATAAATTTATCCCGAAAAGATACATTGTAACTATTAAATATTGTAATAGAGATTTTAATATTTTATGCTAATGGAAATATTGTATTAAGTTTGAAATATTTTTATATGAAATTTAAAAGTTTCAATAATAGTCATCAATTGTGGTTTTTATAATCATAGAAAATAAAACATTTTTTTTTTCATTGGGAGCAACCATTACCACATAATGAAAAAAATGACAGACAGACCTATTCCTGGAGTTATTAATGTAAAAGTTCGTTAATAATTATGATAAGTATTAATTAATGATGACTTAATTATGATAGGTAATAATTAATGATGACTTAATTATGATAATTAATAATTAATGATGACTCAATTATGACAGGTAATAATTAATAATGACTTAGTTGTAAAAGTGGCCTAGAAAAAACATGAATTACTTAAGTCGGAAAACCCTGAATATCTGTCATCTTTATTACGTCTTTATTTATTTATTTATTTTTTTTTTTTTTTTAAGTAATAACAAATATCAGTAAAAACAAATAAGGAGTATAATTGTGGCTAAAAAGAAATCTTTTATGTTGCCATATATTAGAATGTCAGATAACTCTGAAATCTTCCCACCTAGTTTTATACCTGATTTGCAATATTGGGTGCAGTATCTCAGCTCCATGAAAAATCTTGCTAGTTCATAAAATTCAGTAAATTCTGATTGCTTAAAATGTGACAAATTATGTTTTATGCTTTCTAATGTAATAAGAAATAACTGTATATGATAAGAAGCCACAAAGATGCCACAGTCTCGCAAAACCACTTTCCAGTAAATCTTTCAAAATGTGATTGCTAAAAAAGCAAGATTTAGAAATTTATAAAGTTTTCTTTATTTAAACCATACTGAAAATATATACGTGGAAATTCATGAAGCTAGCCATTTATAAAAAAGTTATAACATGTTTTCACAAAGCTATTTTTCTTGAAATGATTTTATATTTCTTCTTTTTATAATTTTGAAGCATTTATTTAAAAACAAACATATATGTAATAAAAATGGAACTAGCCATTAAAATAGTTTGCAAAAAAATTACTGAATGTTACCAAAAATGTTGGATTGTGAGCGAGTATTAATAAATATTATTTTAAATGAATATTTACAGTTTCCCATGGTCAGGCAATCTGCCTCTCTAAAATGGCATGATTTAAGTGAGCCAAGTACTTCATTTCCAAGAAATCATTTGGAAATTTCTTTATATGGAAAGTTAGGATATCTGGTTCGTATGATACAGAAACAAACTTACCTTTTATTTGAAATTAAAACTATAAATGAAATTTAAATTAAAAGCGCTTATATTTACAATTGTTTGCTTAGCGTAATGAGAGAAAAGTCAAATTTTATTTTATTCTGTATGCACGGAAAATATTTCTTCCTTTTCAGGCTCTCTAAAACACTGTTGATAAATATTTGCAAGGACTTCCATTTTCTATTTTCCATTTTGTTAAAAATAGTAAAATATTAGAAATGAAAATGAATAGCTAATAATGCATATGATTGGATAAAATTGACAGTGAACGTCTTCCTTCTTTTTCATTTCAACTAACAAGAATTACATTAAATATTTTTTTTTTTCTTACGTGTATTAATGGGTTTTTATGTTACATGTTATCTAATACATGTGTTAGATAGTTTTGTCATGTTATCTATAATAAATGTATTAAATGGTTTTTTCATGTCATCTAATACATTTCTTAGATGGCTTTTTCAATTTTCATGTTACTTAATACATGTGTTAGTTGGATTTTTCATGTTTATGTTATTTAGTACATGTATTAGATAGTTTTTTCATGTTCATGTTATCTGATGCATGTACTAGATAGTTTTTTTTTTCATGTTTCATGTTATCTAATACTTGTGTTAGATGGTTTTTTCATGTTATCTAATACATGCATTAGATGGTTTTTTTATGTTATCTAATACATGCATTAGATGGTTTTATCATTTTATCTAATACATGCGTTAGTTTGTTAGGTCTTGTTATCTAAAACAAGTATTAGATGTTTTTTTCATTTTTCATGTTATACATGTATAAGATAGTTTTTTATGACTAATGTCAAATCATTGTTAATGCATTAACTTTTGAAACTGAATTAATGGCATAAATGTATATTCTTTAAATTTATTAATTGTTTGTGCGCCATGTATCACTTATTTTATTGCAATTACCTTACCAATTTAGTGTTCTAAAATAAACTCTTAAAGATTTCTAGAGCGAAAACCCCTCATATGTTACAGAAAATTTTTCATATGATTACATGGAATAAGGTTTTAGGTTGGTGCCTTCCTTACAATGCTGAAATTTAAAAAAGATGTCTAGTTGGTTTACAGAGGATTTAATGTTTGACGCAAATAATTTTAGGAAACATGAATGAAAACCAAAGATATTTACTAATTGCAAATAAGAGAAATATTTCACAAGATTTACTGGTACGTATTTTGCTTAAAATAATTCCACAACATTATAATTACATACCTTTAATGAAGAAGATTTAATTTTCACGGATATTAGCTTTTGCAGGATTGGTTATACAACAAGGATATAAAGAATTGTTAGTACATTTTTTCATCAAAAAGATGATTTTAGTCAAAAAGATTTCGAAAGTCACATTTTTTTAAAAAGTACGTGTAAATGTTTGAAGTTGAATTCTTGAAAAAATTCTGAAGGAAAATTAAATATCTTTCAAACTGATATCTATATAAAACTGCGTTATATGTATGACAGTAAGCAGTTTTCTAATAATTAGATTTAATTTTATTTATATTTTAAATTTACCTTACAAAAAGTTTGAATTATTTATCCCCCGTCTCTTTTGACTTTACGAAGACACGGATTAAGACCACGGATCAGTATAAAAATGAGTTATCATATAGATCAGTGAAAAATAAAATAACCACAAATGTATTGTTTCATAATGTTTCATAAAAAACATCTGCCTTGTAACAGAGACTGGTTATTTATCTGATGTCCTAATAACATTATTTATTTTTAAAAAATTATTATTATTAAGTTTTGTTGTAGAAAAGCCTTTTTTCTACTTTTAACTGACCATAAAAATTATACTAATAAAATAAATTTGAGCAAAATTTTGTTTTGAGAAAGTAGTGATAATAAATAAAAACATAGCTAATTCATACTCAAAGAAAATGTTTCCATTTTTACTGCTAGCAAGTTAATAATCAAGCAGGTTATAAATCACCACATTTAAATCAAGCAGGACAGAGGGTTTCTAGATTACATACTGATATTTATATGTATGTATGTATAC
>JAUZNK010002137.1:0-11633 GCA_035046665.1 Euphysa ruthae
TATTTATAGTAATTAACATATATTTATAGTAATTAACATATATTTATAGTAATTAACATATATTTATAGTAATTAACATATATCTATAGAGTTTAAATTGACAATCAAGTCTGACTTTTAGATCCTCATTTTTTGCTCTGGAAAAGTTACCATGAATTATGCTGCACTTTCGGATATAAATTAAAATCCCTTTTGTTATCCAAGGTTTAAATCTGCGTTTAAAGTTCTTTGTACTCATCTTTTTAAGATTGATATACTGATCTAACAGAGAAGTAATTTTTGACAAAAAAGTGTTAAAACTAATTTTCATCAATCTTTCTAGTCAATATCTAAGAAATCTGATATGAAATTCTCATTGTCGTACTTGCCAGTATTTCTTCGATAAATGTTATGTTTACACGGAACGAAATATTTTTATTTAAATCAGGACATATAAAAAACAATAAGGTAGAAGATTGGAATAAGAAGAAATTAAATTACCAGAAATAATTCTGCTATTTGTAAGGTTAGAGAAAATACTATCAATGAGGGTTTTAGAGCAATCTGTAACTCTAGTTGGAAGTGTTATAAAAAGAAGAATGTTAATAAATAAAATAATAAATAAATAAATAACATAAATAAATAAATAAATAAATAAATAAAACCCTCAAAATATAACAAAAACCATATCAATGACAACAATATTATTATTTTAATATTAAAATATTTTATGTGGCTTATAACAAAGAACTTCCTGTCCAAAGAACTTCCTATCCAAAGAACTTCCTATCCAAAGAACTATCCTATCCATATTATTTTTTTCAACAGAAAAAAGTTTAACAAAGAAAATTAAATACTAGATAAGAAAGGAAGATAAAAAATTTATATGTAATTTTAGACTTGATATGACAGGAAAAAAATATATATATAAAATAATAATACATAAAAAATTAAAGAAAGTCAATTATTACCATACGAGCACATAAGGAGAAAAATGGGCGTGATTTTTTAAGCTAAAAAAAAAAACGCAAAAATACAAACAAATATTTCCAAAAGACACTAGCAGCAGATTATATATCACCAGAAACCTTAATAAGACCGTCCATATGATGATTCATCCAGATAGATTCCATCGCTCACACTGATGAAATGACCATGCTCCTGGACTCTATAACGTACTGATCAGTTAGAGACCCAAAATGAAAATATCTTTTTGTTCGCCCATAAATTTTTACATTTCCCATGCAAAATTAAGTAGTAGGGACACAGGCTTTCGTTAATATAAATCTTCGTCTTCACTGGCATCCCTACAGCAGTATAATCAAAGTTTTTTAGAGGAAAACGTTTGGAGAGTGCGAGGTCCCATTTTCTGTTAACAAATTTAACAATCGTTTGTTTTCCATCTTTCAGTCGATAGCAGCACTGAATTAGATCAGGAGAGGTTGGAGCATCAATATGAGACAATATCTCGCAAACTTTCCCTTCCAAGTCACCATCAGTAACGGAAATAGGAACAATGATTGGATAATATAAAAATCATGAATAAACTCCTTATAAATTTTATATTATTTATTTACATTTCCTTCTCTGTGAAATCAGTTGATGTTAAATAGGCCATGTGATCACTTTTAATTATAATTGTTAATGAATCTTTTTTATCTGATTGCAAATTTCTTGAAACAATTTTTGGTGCATAAATTTATTATAATTCCTGGTGTATGGGAGAGGTAAATACACATCTGTGTGGCATATAAATAAGACCTAATGATTGTTTTTTATTTACTAATCATAAATAATATTTTCTAGCATGGAATAAAAAAGTCAGGGTTTTGTACAAGAGGCATTTTGATCAATTATAAAGTATAAAACTGTAACTTATGATCTCAAAGAAAATCTAGAATGAATTTTTGAGTAATGAAAATATGTCTAGAACCATTTCATTAAATAATTTCCATTATTGGATTAAAGCAAATAAGCCAAAATTGTTCAAAGCATTGAAATTGGCCACTTCATGGCGTTATTTGATACAAAAAACTGATTCACTCACTAAAAATATTTTATTTTTAGCTAAGCATCTTTATTTCACCTCAAAAGAGTATTTAAAGAAATTAATAAATTTAACAAAATTAAAAAAAAAATTCCCCAATGAAAAAAATATGATAAAACTGTAGCAGCAACTAATTGTGATGCCTTAAGAGCATGTTACATTTTTTACCATAAAACTGACCAAAAATTAAAAATAACATACTTTACAGTGTGGTTCAATTTGCTGTATATCTTTACCATGTACCATTGATATACCCAACACCTTGTTTTCACATCCTGTTTCATAAATTTCTTTGAGGTTAATAACTTCTTTATCATTTGTAGCAACAATCAGCTGCAATTACAAAAAACAATGAGTAGTAACAAGTCATTATGATACAAAAATAGGTTGAAAAAATCAAAGATTGAATTCAAATCTTTACACAATGTAAATGCCTTGATAAGAAATTCTTATAACAATTGTGTGAACAAGTGATGAAGCAGAAAAGAACCTTACATAGGTTTCTTAGTAGAATTTAACAGTATAATGAGTAAGTTTAGCCAATGTGAATTGCTAAATACTTAATATTTGTTTTTCTAAGAAATTAACTAATTAGCCTCATAAGCCTAATTATCATAAACAGGTTTTTTACAAAGTTAACCAACCTTGTTTCAAGAGGAAAAGGAGATTGATGGAATATGCTGTAAGTTTAGGACATAATAAGATAAAAAATTGAAGAATTAAATTCAAAGTTGAAGATGTTTCGACATTTGTAAAAGATTGTATAAAATTGAAAATCACTTACCTTACCTACCTTTTTATAAGGTATATTGTATTCGTCACAATATTTATATATTAGATCCATTCCTTGGACACAAAGTTTGGCTCTAAGTGAACCAGGTTTATAATAAATGCCAGCATGCACCACACCACTGTTTCTACCAGACTGGTGCATAGCTACAGAAAAAAGCTTTAGAATAAAAACTAGTAAATAAAGTCTAGTAAATAGTTTATCACCTTTACTTATCCAAAACTACATAACTGTCCAAAATTAGTTTGAGTTTCTATGAGTTTGGTGAATAAGTTTTCTTTGAAAAAAATTTGTGTATGGTTGGGTAGATAAAAACAGACAAAAATTGGACAGTAATTTCTGTGATGTAGTTTCAAGTTTTTGTAGATAAATTTACATAAGTTAATTGTAAGCAAGCATTTAGTTACTAAATTTTATTCATCAATTTGTGGAAAAAATATTTATTTGGGCCAATTACCAAAGAAAAAAAAGGTTTTGACAGTTGCCCTAAAGATTTTCTTTATGACTAAAATTTCACAAAAAAAAAAAAAAAAAAAAACTCTTAAATAGACATTTTGAACCTTTTCTGACTTTTTTGAAAGTCTTAAGCCTACAGAAATAAAAGTTGTGGTAAAACATATAACATTATTTAATTGATCATAAGTTTCGGATTATTGTACACAGATAAATTATTTTGCATAAATTGCTTGAAAACTAGGATGAGAAAACTATAAATTTGTAATTTATAGTTTACATACATGTTTTACATAGTTATTATATATTTCATTGTACATAAAATCATGTTTACAATTAGATTTAAATAATAAAATTAACATACATATTTATTAATATCTGCAAGTAAATAGCAAAATCAGATTTTAAATCATCTGTGATCAAATTGTGTTTTCCTGCTTTTATTCATTCTTCTAAACATCACTTTTTCATTTTAAAGTTATTACTTATATTAACTTCCTTTGTTGCCTGATGCAAAGTAGGAAATTCGTAACATACAGCTCGGATTATTTTTAGCTGAATCCCAGAGTGCTTTTCTAACTGGTGGTAACGCGAGACAGTTCTGACCTTTCTTCAAGTGTTTCGCTAGGTAATATTTTTAATATTGATAATTTTTACTGTTTTCTCCCTGACAGATTTTTCATTACCTTAACTACATTTTATTTCATAAACGCATGATTGCACTTTGCAAGTTGGTCTGTCATTTATTCTCTAAATTTCTACTGATTTTCCCTGTGACCCGTCATACAATCGGTGGAAATTTTCGAGCAACTTTAATGAAATATGGAAAATAGACTAACAAATATACCATAGCCTGAAAACCGCATGAGAATATCTATCGTAGATCTAGAGGTATCGGCAAATGAAAAATGGCTTCCTGTAAAAGAATATAGATAGGAAATACTGATAAATTTTGGGATTAGTTATGGATGATAGTAATGATGAAATGGAGCTTATTGGGTTGTCAAAAGATGAAAGTGAACTTGACTTGATTCTTTTTGGGAATATGAGGAGGAAGATATACTAGTTGATATTTTTCCTGATGTAGCAATACCTGCCGATTTTGAGACCATAAACTTTCCTCAGGCACCAGATTTCCATCAAATACAAGAGGCTCATCCACTATTGGCGGCTACCCATATAGAATTTGAAAACATTAAAGTTTCTCCAGTTGAATTAGATATTTAACGTAGTAATACTGAGGAAAAAACTAAAGAAAGTAAAAACAGTGATGAAAATAACCATGTTATCCCGTTTGAAAGTCGGAACCAGATGGTTTGCAGTAGAAAGAAGTTTACTAAGATTCCATGGTGGCAGGCTTCAAAACAATGATCCAATTCAACAACCAGGAAACAAAGAGTTTGTTGTTAGAGATGCTAGAAAGGGCAACAATAACAGAGATGAGACTACATGGTAGAAGAAGACCACATGGTAGTAGAGTTGCTGAACGAGGATGAGTGCAAGATAAATGAAACACCGTTGACTTAGGAACATTGAGATTGATACCACTGATGATCCAGAATTTCCATTCTTTGAAGTCAAGGGACTAAGAGTAAGGATGAAAGAAAACCCTCCTTGATTTTTTTGAACTATATTTGAACCTTGAAATTATTGAACTTTTGGTATTTGAAACATGTAGGAAATAAAAAACAGGTTACAGTTTTAGAAATGAAAAAGTCTCAGTTGCAAGGTTTAAACACATTGCATAAAACTTACAAGTGGTATAAGAAGTTAACATTTCAAATGATTTCTCAAGTGGTTCTCCAAACACATAAAGTTTTCCAGCACAAGACTGAGAAACTAAATGTTACATTCTTAGATTTCTTGCACAAGACCATTTCAAATTTAGTTATAACCACTCCAGCATTACGGCACAATCAAATCGCTGATGATATGACATCCTGTCTTACAAACAAAGTGGCTGCCCCAGTTGCAAGGAGTAAGAGGCCAACTAAGATATGTTGAGTATGCTATGCAAGAAGGAAATTATCCGAAAAAGGTCAGCTGTTGAAAACCACATAAATTTGCAGATTTTGTCGCTTTCACCCAGAAGCTTGTTTTGAGGCATGCCATATGCAAATTGATAATTCAGCATTTATGTTTACATGGATTTACACTACATCATATTCTTAGATAATATATTTTTTGATTTTGATTTAGTCTGAAATAATAATTTTATCAAAAACTAAACACTAAAATTGTAATTTGAAAACAACAGAATATTGTGTTTTCAGCTGTTGGCGAAAATTCACCAGTTTTGAAAGGTATTTTTAAGGAAATAAATTTTTTTTCACTTTACTTTGACTTGATAAATTTAATTTGATTTTTCATTTTCCCATCAAAAAGCTGCTTTTTGAAGCATGCAGCTAACAGCTAACAAAAAAGGAAAAACATCTTATAGACAAAGTTCATAAGAGGGTACTAAGAGCAATCTGCAGAAACTTTGCTCTTGATGTTGGTTAATTGTTAATTATTGACAAAAGTTGTAGTGTGCACACAAGATATTTACAGCTGTTGATAACTGAAATTTATAAGTCAATCAATCATATAAGTCCTAAACTAATTCAAGATATTTTCTCAATGAAATGTTTACCGTATAACATAAGAAGTACCTTTGTATTAAACATTCCTCCTGCTCTTTCTACAACCTATGGAACAAACTCATTCCAGTTTAAAGACAGTCTTATTTGGAACACACTCCCAAAAATTAAAACTTCTCCCTCTTTGCAAATCTTTAAATGTCGAATTAAAGAGTTGAAAGAAGAACATTATTCGTGTAACTATTGTTTGTAATGTTTCTTTTTTTGGATTATAATAGTATTTACGAATATTTTTATAATTATTATATTTAACTACATCTTATCCAACGTTTAAAAAATTTATAAAAATGAAATTGAATTGACAGTGATTTTAGTCACGTGACGTCATAATTTTAAAATTTTGTTTGTAAGATCAATAGTTAAGTGAAAAATGAGCCAAATTTGCTAGGGATTGTTTCATTACTTTGGTCTCTACAACGCTTTAAAACAGTTAGGTCAAAATGAGCAATTTTGCTCCTGGGAATATAGAGAAAAAGAGCCCAGGAATGAAATGGTTAATGGTTACTTACAAAATCTATTAAAAGAATCATCAACTTTATCTTGAGATCACTATCTAGCGCCCTTAAAAAGCATTTCCAAACAAAAAAAACATTAGATTTTGCCCAAAAAAACATGAAAAAATATTCAAAAAAACATTAAATTTCATCAAAAAAAAACTTTTGAGAAAAGTTCGTTAGGCACAGATATACACACACTGGTTATGAATTAATGGAAAGAGCACACCAAACAAGAGACAGTAATATTAAATATCTTAAGAACATAATAACAACACATTAGCTATTGCTCAAATGTGATATTTTCCCTAGCGTCACCTAAACCTTTTATGCAATGGTCTAATTCAAATCCCCTTTGATTAGATAAGCTTTTTATGGTATCAAAATTTAAATATCATATTAAAAAACAAAACTTCAAACGGCTTAAAAGAGCTACCCTTTATCTTCAAATAGGAAATAGGAACCATGTAGACTAATCTCTAATTTGAAGAAATGAACTGGATTGGTACAAATGGCTGATTTGAACAATGTATCAGGAGTGTAGCCAAAAATTTTAACAAACACACTAAGAGAACCTAGGCTTGATAACCTAATATTCTTTGTACTTTTCAGGTAAACATAGACTTTAACCATTTTGCATAGTTATATGAAAATCCTTTCTTGAGTACAACCATAATGTAAACAACGCTTTTCTTATTTTATCCTCATCACCAATTAGTGGCCTTTTTTAAATATTTAACTAATTTTAGTTTCATTGCTAATTCACCTATTCTTTTTTTTTATTTGTTATTTAAATGAAATTCGTAATTTATGATAAAAATTGAAACAAAACTACTTTCGCATTTGCTTAGTTATCTAAGCAAAATTTAACTGTGTTTTGTTTTAGTTTAAAATTATTGTTAAATGTTGCTTATCGGATCAATGATAGAATAACACTAGTGTAAACACGCATTAGAACAATTCACAGCCTAAACTTTACTACATAACCGTTTTATAATTGAGTTTGAGCATCTTCTTGCGTTCGTAATAGATTATGATGCTATGAAAAGTTGGAACAAATTCAACAAATATAGGCAAAAAAAATTGAAACTGCTAAGTGGAGGTCTTCTTTACTTGCTCCAATCTTCAAGAATGACTCTAAAATGGTATAAGTATACAGTTGAGATAGCAACAAAGTTGTCTACAATTTATAATGTTAATTGTTTTGCCCAATAAATTTTCTACAGGCAAAGAGTTACCAAATGCCTCTCTACATTTAAGAAATATCTGAGTTTAACAAGAACTTCTATTATTGGATTTTAGTGATTAATAGACCCTGGATAGGTAAAAATTGATTCTATATGCACAGTGAAAATTAGATAAACAATCAAGATGTAATCTACTGTCAAGAATTTAGCCTAAACCTAATTTTATTTTTGAAATGAACAAAAATCTAAAATTACGAAAATAATAATTTCTGGAATTATACAACATCTTGGCAGAATTTGACTTGTTTTAAGTACTAAGTGCTGGATCCGATAATGATGGCATGTCAGAACAGCAAATATTTCCCAAAAAATTCCTTTAAAATTTCAGCAGTATTGAATAATAATTTCTTGAAAAAAATTGAAAAATGTGTTTTTTGACCAAATTTTTACATGATTCAGGACATTGGTTCCAGGCCAAAAGATGGCCAAAATATTCTTAAGCATGTCTCGAGAAATTTTCAAATATATTTGTTATTATCAATATTAAGTTTAAATTAGCACATAATGAAGCACAATATAAAAAAATACATCGTCACCTAAAATCTACATGAAAATTTCAAAATGGAAGGTTTGTGATGAAATAGTTTTTTGAGACTTAAATAGATTTTTGCATTGAGGTACAGTCGCCAAATAAAAAACTAACCAGCTATGTTAGGGGCCAATAATCTTACAAATCTAAAATTTAGGGGTGAGAAAATTCAAACTGAACTCCATGCTTTGAACTCCAATGGGAAACCTAGTACAATCTCATGGTTTCTGCTTTTGCACCTAACACTAGCCTTACATAATAATTACCAAGGTCATCTTCTTTCTCAATAAGAATGCACTTTTTATCTTGATTTCGTTTTAGAATCTCTTGTGCTACTGATGTTCCTATAATACCACCTCCAATAATTGCTACATCGTACTTTTTCTCATGAAATAATCTAAACACAAAATCACGAGAAATAAATAACACCGCCTCTAGTATTAGCAATATAAAATGGAGTCTAAACTAAACTAAAAAAAAAAAACAGTTTGTTCTGGTTTTTTACCAGTAACTGTAAACTACTTTAAGCCCATTTAAATTTTTTTTGAGAAGGGTTGAAAATTGTTTTGTTCATGCTACTAGATTTGAATAAAGTAATAGATTCTAAAACGCCAGATACTTTAAAAAAATACCTAAGAGAGAAAGCAGCATCAAATATCACTTTAAATATCATTTTAACAATATCTTAAAGAGGTTAAATGGTATAAAATAGCACTTTTTGATATTAAAATTCAAAAAAAGTAAGTGAAATTTAGGAAATATGCACCACATAAAAAAGCTTGTAATTTATTACAAGCGATGGTAAGCGTCAAGAAAACACAAAAATTAAGATCATTTCCTAGCATGCCATGTAACTTTTTAAAACCAACATTAACAAATAGCAGTTGTTTGAATAAGTCTCATCATTTTTAGATCTTGCTTTATCTAGACATAAGTTAAAGAAACAATCTTCTATGTTATTTTACACGTTATTATTAGAAAAAAAATTTGCAAAAAGGCATTATCAAGTTACACGATATTTAAAAGCTATGCAATGAAGTGAAACTTAAATATATTCCTCAAAATATAAAATATTTGACTCTGGTTAGCAGGTGTTCCTTGAATTTCACTGTAGCTCTAATGTTTTTTTCATTGTTTTTGATCTTGAAATCTAACATTACTACTGTCCATTTCTTGAACATTTATTCATTTATTTATTCATTTCATGAACAAAATTTAAGGAAGAAATTTTGATTTCAAATGACAATATACGGAAAGAGTGTAAAGCAGTAATACAGTATCAGTAGTACTTCATTAAGATGAATAGAAATATAATATTATGGAATAACATTTAGATTAGTAAAAATACAAAATCAATAACATATGTACAGAAGAATTACACGTACCGTGTTTGCGGTTTGAGCAAGGAAGTTTGCTTCAAAAACAAGCATGTCTTTAACATGACGGTAAAACAGTGGCTGTATTCAAATCGATATCAGCGATTACTTTTCTTCAAGAAAATTTTTCACCTCATAAAGTAATAATTAAAACAATAATACGCTGTAAAAATAAAAAATACATCACAAGAAATACAGATCAATCAGTAATTAAATATTACATATATACATATATAGTTCATTAGTTTGATTATTATTATAATTTATATAATAATTACCTTCTTTTTTTTAATATCTATGAATTTTTCACCAAGCAAAATATTTTTTAATAAAATTTCGCCTTGAATAAAATTGAAGAAAATAGTGCTAAAATTTAACAATTTAGCAAAAATTAATATCAAGTTTACTATCTCTTATCAAAATTTCAGAAAGATGTGAAAAGTAAATGCAATACCTAGTTTATCAAATTCAGTGCTGCTATACAGGTTTATGTTTTTTAAACTTAGATTAAAAAAAAAAAAAGTTATACTTCCTTCTAGTTTAGTGTCTGACTCCATTAAGAGATTATCATCAGCCTTGGAGGGCACCTACTAGCGTGGGGCTCCATTATAAAAAGAATTATAAAAGTTATGTAAGGAAGAGCATCCGGCAATAAAACTTTGCTTGAATACTTTAATCACATGATTAGTTTCCTCAACTACACATGTTAAAACTTAAGAAAACGTTGATTTTATTTGAAGTGTTTACTGCAAAATCATACATTAATAAATGTTTGCGGTGATTTTTTGGACCCTATAGAGGATAAAATCATGACTATTTCTATCACGTATTTATTATAGGTGTTCCAATCGACAAAACCTGCAGACTGAAAATAATTAATAAGTTAATATTAAGGCCTAAAACGCTGCTTACTTGGAAATATTTTGTTAGGATAGACGTTGTTAGTTTGAAAAATTCATAGAGGTCACTCATTTCCTATAAAAATAGATGAAATATCAGCATTTGCTTAAACTCCCTTGATAGCATACTTTCCTTTAATATCAGTTCTCTTTGTTCATATTTATTGCCTTTAACACAACATCATATTTTTTTTTAACATACTATCACCCGCTTCCTTTATAATACTATCCATCTAAACACTTATATTACAAAGTACACAAAATAATCAAATCCCACAGTAAAATTTTATATAATATGTATCTTTTCATAACTTAGCCTTTTTAATTAAAATGGTTATTTTGACTTCCAATGTCAGATATAGAGCTTATTTAGTCTAGTCCAGGAAATACCCAACTTGAACTCAGTTTTTCGGATATTATGTTGGCTTGGTTAAATAAATCTGAATAATCACATATTAAAAAATTGTAAAATGTGTTGCACTAATTAATACTAAAAAAACGAAAAAGAGTTATTAGCCTCCGCCTTGAAATAAACCAAGATTTTTAATACTAATAGCCTCAAGCACCCTGTATCATTCATTGTTAAAAAATAATTGTAGATGTACATCAAAAAATAAATGTAGATGTATGTCAAAATATAAGTGTAGATGTACATCAAAAAATAACTGTAGATGTACGTCAACAAATAACTGGTTTTACGTTAAAAAACAACTGTAAATGTATGTCAAAAAATGCTTAATCATAAAATTATTATGGTAACTCTTATGGAAAGGCTAAACATCTAAATCTACATATAAAGATGATGATGTAGCCTGCATTTGGGTTTAAATGAATCTAAGCCCTGATAGTATAAAAGGAAAAAATTTACAGTAGAATGAATGAAAAAAAAGAAGTATACTGAAAACTAGCACACATAAAAAATTTTTATTAAAAAATTCTCTCAATTTATCTCATCTAAAAGCTTATTTATTATTATTTATTACTTATTGTGAAAACCACCTTTTATCAAAATCATTGTTTTCCCTAAAATGCCTAAAAGTGCAGTAAAACATGTGAAATCAAATTTTATAGGTCATCGATTCCGAACCTCGACTCATCTCACGAAAAATCAAGGAAGCAATTCACTCCATAAAAGAACCAAACCATATCAACCGAATTTCATACACTTTACCCGATATCT
>JAUZNK010002138.1:0-11633 GCA_035046665.1 Euphysa ruthae
TCATGCATTAAGTGATAAAATTTAATTTTATTAGCTGATTGCACAGTATATTGACCCCAAGGATGTCATCCTGAGGCTACTTGTCAAGTTGCAAACGGGATACCATATTGTCAATGTATGAACGGTATGTCTGGAACGGGTCATTTTACAGATGGAGCTAATGCTTGTAGAAGTAAGATATATTTTGTGTTTTTATTTTCTTGTGAACTCATGGTTATATAAATTGAGTGCGTATGCTTCAAATGATGTCCTTGATATATATGTTTGGTATCCTTGTTACTCCAGGTTATATGCACATGGATATGTACATATATATATATATATTTTTCTGTTTATATCTGTTGATCTGTTATTCGCTTAGTATCCTTGCTATTTTTATTTAAATTTTATTCAAATAATTGTTTTAAGCTTTATGCGAGATCATTGCATGTCACCCAGATGCAACATGTGAAGTTAGTGGTGGCACAGCTAGCTGTCGCTGTAAAGGAAATCTTTCTGGATCAGGTCTTCTTGCTGATGGTGAAAATGCTTGTAACGGTAAGATGCTTTTCTTCATTTACGCATTTATTTTTTCTCTTCATAAAATCAGCCTGAGGTTTTTTTTTTTGTAGTTGTGTTTTTAGCCTCAGAGTTCTTTAATGATCCTTAATTTCTACGTGAGATTATGGTATTTTTTTATAGTTGCAATTTAGATTAGGTACTGCTTGTGTGTCTCACCTATAAGCACATCACAATATTTTTTGCATTAAAATATGTGCCCTAGTATTTTCACAACAACTTTTTATGGTTTGGAAAACCATCCTTTAGCTCATCATAAATAGAATAAAAGTTATTATACCTTAGATCTGTGGTTCATAAATTTTAATTTGTTTTATTACAACTTCAGAGAAATTTGTAGTCCTACTCTTTTAATTTTGGTAAATATTAATAGAGTATTATAAAATAATATTTTTATTATCTGTTTATTATTTCTTATAGCCGTAATTTAAAAAAATTTTATACGGGCTGGGTGTAGTGTAAATTTGTAATGTGTTGTATCATTTTTATTATTTTGTATTATTTTTATTTTTTGCTTAGTGTTTTTGTTTATGTATCTTAAAGGAAAAAAATTTCTTTTCTCTTCTGGATAAGAAGTAGAAGAGATATATGAAAAATCGTTAGCAAAGTGTAATTTTGAGTAAATTTTGTACCATTTTAAATGAGGTTTTAAACGGATTCTTATTATTCTTATTTTTTTCTGAGAGGTTAAAGAAAGAAAAAATCCTTTAATAGCAAAAAAATTTATATAAGGCATGGCCTCTTCTTGTACATACTGTAAATTATTATGTTTTTTACTTGGAAATTTAAATACTTTTATTCTACATCTGTCTCCAAATCTTTACTAATTAGGGTTACTTTTTTGGTATTATCTTAATATATCACCTGGTAAAACAGGCAAAAGTTAATTTGCTTTGTTCCCAGCTAAGCCAAAGGTTTTAGCCATAGCCGCCTCCGTTAACTTAGGTTAAGCCACCAATGTTGGTACCTATTTACTGACAAAACTTGTGTTGATTTTTAATACTGCATATACAGGGGTTTAAGTGGTAAAACATCATAAATGTCCTTTTAAAAAGTGTTTCCAGCAAGGAAATTTCGCATTAATAGAGGTTAAGACCTGTATGTATTAAGCCGTTTAGACAAACATGATAAAGCTTTTTTGGGGTTACTTAACTAGCATACCCAGTGTTAATGATTAGTTGTGAGGTGTCATTTGTTTAATAATTTTTTGTTTTGTGTCATTAAAAAAAAAACATGGCGATGTGTATGCAAAACACGTAATTTTTAGCGCATTTTTTGAATTTAATTTGTTAATTATATCCTTTCAGCTCAAAAGCTGACTGTTTAAATGTTTAACCCTTTCAGATCCTGACGCCCTCGATCAAGGGATTTTTTTTTTTTTTTAATTTAATGAAGTGATAAAGTCAGTGCAGTTATTTGATTTTTGCATATTTTGATTACGCCTTGCTTTGAAGTTGTGAAATTATGTCTTGTTTAAAAAAATTTATTTAAGAGATCTATTGGCCATTTGTTTATTTTAATTACAATTTTTAGATTTGTGCGGAGCAATTGCATGCCATCAAGATGCTCTCTGTGTGTTTGAGTTTGGCTTTTACAAGTGTAGATGCAGAGAAGGTTTTGCATGTTCAGGTATTAATTTCATGGTCTTAAATTTCTTTGAAGATTTATCAAAATTTATTTTTTATTTTGTGTCTAAATTTTATTAGCGATATGGTTTTTCCTGAAAGTTCCCCATTAAAAGTTATTTGATTAATTGGTTTTATTGCATGGCTATTGTCAAAATCATACCTAATTTTTCAAAAATCATGATTTTTAAAACTTCTCTGCGACGTTTGAAAAATTGTTTTCTATATTTTTTCATGTGTTTATTTTCAAAAACTTTTTAGGTCAGTGCTCCAAGGCATGTCAAATTTGGTCATACAATCATGTTTTTAGTTATTATTTGAAAAAATTGGCGAAATTTCTGTAAATTTCTGAGAGAAAGTAAGAAACATTTGTGAGTTATTTAGGTTATTTTGTCAGGCCCAAGTTGTAAAACACTTCATTAAAAAAAGCTAAGACATTTCTAATGATTGTTTTTTTTTTTGTGGTACATATGTTGCCAATTATTACCAACAGACTTGCAACACTAAAAATTGACTTTATATATTATATATAAACTTTACCCAAAATTCAAAATTTTTTACAAACATAGCCTATTATATAGGGTGCTTATATTTTATAAAACTTTACTTGCTTACCCACTTTGTTATTACGATGTTGTTATAAATGGATTTCCATAAATCTATAGCAGCAGAGGTGGAATTGAACCTCTGAAATTTTCAATTGCAGGTTATAATTATTTCTTTCGTCATTGATTGTAGTTCAATTGTTGGAGCGCTGGTTTTCAGACCATAGTTCAGGGGACCGATTCCTTTCACGGGACAATAGAGTTGATTTGTATTTGCTTATTAGATAGTTTATTTACCGAGAGAAAGGACCATTATAGTATGTAGGTTATAGGGTACTTATTTAATAGCCTATTTTGTGATATGCCATTTTGAGTATTTGCTATAATGTTAATATTTATCTAATTAGACTTTGTCATGCAGGTTTTTGCTATCTAAAGTTTTTCGTTTTTTATAGATGTCTGTCGAACTGAAGGTCTTTGTGATCCTGAAGCCACATGTAGTACTGCCACTAGAAAGGAAGTTTGTACTTGTAATGCTGGTTTTTCTGGCGATGGTTATAATGAGGCATTAGTGCCTGGATCAATTGGATGTACTGGTAAGTAATAATTGAACCAAGAATTAGTAAATGTTTGTAATTTGTTATTAATAATAATAGCGATTAATAAAAATAAGTAATTAAAATTATCATAATCAAATATTCATAATATTTTTATGATTCTCCTCAAATTAATTGTCAAAATTTTGCCTTAGCTGTTTTAGTGAAAATGATTTGCGATATCAAAATTTATATTATGTTAATTTGCGATATCAAAATTTATATTATATTAATATATGATATTAATTTGCGATATCAAAATTTATATTATATTAATTTGCGGCACGATAGGGTTAAAAAGTAGCTATCAGCCAATTTCAATTTTCAGAAATGTAATTTCTAGACATGCATGTTGGAGGAAGTTTTAAGCGTAAAGCTGTCTTTGTACATCTTTCTAAAAAAACCTTTCCACGGTATGATTTTTTTAGATTCGCTCTTTAATCCACTTTATTTTCATGAAATTTCAAAATCAATCATTTTCTCTTCTGGTTGCTTTACAAAATCGTTTATGATATTCTACTTTACTGAAATCGCAGAGCTCTTTGTGGTTTATATTTTTGTTAGAAATTTAAGAGATGCTGTCACTATCAGTACCCTTTTAACCATGAATGAAGAATTTTGAAAAATCAATCTGTTTAAACCTTCTAGGAATGAATTGTTTAATTTTTTATAGAAATGATGCTTCGTTCTAAAACGATTAAGTTTCACGGAAAGCATGTTTTTGTGCAATGGCTGCACTTCGATTTGTTTCAATTGTGTTTATATACTGTGGGAAATATAGTTTCTAGGGGTTTCAATGATATCAAAGAGTGGGTGTTTTCGCGCAATTTTCTTATGAAATTTCTTCAAAAACTTTTATTTTCTAACTATATATATATATATATACATTTATACAGTTAAAATCAACTTGACATTTCATCAGAAAATAACATTTTGAGGCTAATTGCAAATATCTTTATATCTTCAAAACATAGCAAACATAGCCTTTGTTCAAAATGTTTGTTCTTTTGAAAAACAAAAGTTAAAAAATCTGAATGGATATTAATATGAATATCTATATCAAGTTGTATTTGGTTTTTAGATAAATGTAGACTGGCAGGGTGTCATAAACTTGCGACCTGTAAATTAAATGCATTTGACCAAGCTGTATGCAGTTGTCCTTCCGGATATAATGGAGATGGTTTAACTTGCCAAGGTAAGAAATTACCGTCAGTGTTCCGTATTCACAATTGCAGCAAAAACTTTATACTTAAAACAATTATCATGAGCAAAAAGGTTTTTACTTATTCACCTAGAGCGATATTATTAATTTTCTTCAAAAAATGAAATTATATTATTCAAACACCTGCTCCTTCTAGGAATATGTGGATATGCTATTTCACTGAAATTTCTTTAAGGGAAAAAATCTGAAGAAAAATCCGAAATTATTTGAACAGCGTTTTATGAATTTTTCAAAAATTTTTTTAAACGTTGAGCGTTGCCCAGTTAACGTATGAGTAGCACTTCGGTGCGGTAAGTTTAGAACTCTAACTCCTCTTTAGCTTCCTGCCTAGTAGTGGCTTCAAGTCTTACAGGAAGTAACTTGTTAAAAAAAATGTACATAAGTTAAAAATGCTGAGTAAGGGGTTTGTATTTAATTAATTGTGTTTCTTTAAAAACGCGCTTGATTTGAACATATAAATTGAAACTTTTTCTTTTATCTGGGATTTTTAATCCTAATATAATTTATCAAAAAATATGTTTTAAAAAGCGCTCAAGCACCTAAAATTGATAAGATTTTGGACCAAATTAGAAATTTTTGGTTTTTTCCTAGAAGTTTTGTTCTGTTAATTTTAGCGCGAAAATTATTGCGAAAATGTAATCATGCCTAGTCTCTAGACCACTAAAAACACGTCAAATGTTATACAAAATTTTTTGTTTTCTTTTTGAAACTGTTTTTTTTTTTTTTTTTTTTTTTTTTTTTTTTTTGTAAAATTATTTTCAAATTGAGATTAATGTTACATCTTACCTAAATCTTCAAGTAATTTTCACGTATATTATTTTTCTCCACTTATTAATCTCCACTTGCAAGCAAAAATTTCAAAGAAAAGTCCCTATACCAATGTGTTGAAAAATTTTTGATCAACGCATTCCTAAGACATTTTTACATATTCAAAGTTTAGGCTGAGCTTCATAGTTTTTCTGTATAGATATCAATGAGTGCGCTACCAGTGGTTATTGCCGTGGTGAAAATACATACTGTCTCAATTCAGAAGGTAGTTTCTCCTGTGAATGTCGCCCAGGGTTTGATACAAACGATGAAAATCTTGGTCGAGACAGATCTTGTACAAGTAAGTGATCAGTTTGCACTTTCGTATTAAATGAATTTTATCA
Source organism: Euphysa ruthae (assembly GCA_035046665.1). Classification (NCBI taxonomy): domain Eukaryota; kingdom Metazoa; phylum Cnidaria; class Hydrozoa; order Anthoathecata; family Corymorphidae; genus Euphysa; species Euphysa ruthae. Next base: position 5,698 of record JAUZNK010002138.1, read on the forward strand.
TTTTGAATGTTTTTTACTTTTTTCTTTTTTTTTTTTTTTTTTTTTTTAATATTCCTTCTAACTTTTATTATATTAATGATGAATGGTGTTGAAATCGATTTCACGCGTAATTTCAAAAACTACGTAAAAAAACGATTAGGAGTTTGGTTTATCTGTTTTAAGAATTGTTGATTAGAAATAAGCTAATATCTAAGGCTGGGAAATTTTATTGGTAGCTAAATTGCAGAAAGTTGGGGAAGAGCTAGTTTTTCTAGCCAAGGTCTGGCTAAAACTTATTTACGAATTTGATTTAAAAAAAAAAAAATAAATAAATAAAAAAGAATAAGTAAAAGTAAACCTTATATATAAATGTAAATAACGATAATTTTTTATTTTAACATAGGAGAATTTATTAACAGAAAAAGGCCTAGAATTTGATGGATATCTGTAATTTTCCCTCTTTTACCAGCAAGCTTTCGTATAATCAAAACTGTATATGAGAGGATAAAGTAATTAATGAACGCTAGTTCTCATGTATATGAAAATATATCAAAGAAGCATGAAACTAATAATAGAAAATGAAAACATTTCTCATGTATTTAGAGCCTTTATGATATATTCGATTTTGGATATAGAATTAAAGCTCAAAAAGCTTATTTTTAAAATTTCAAATACTGAATGTTTTACTTTCTTAGTTGTGCGTGAATGTCATATTGGCAAGCCATGTGCTTGTCAAAATATGGCAATATTGGAAGCGGTTCCTGGAGTGAACTATTTCATCGGTGTAAAGGAATCAAATCTTGCGGAAGTCTGTGGCTATCAAGCCGTATGGTCGCCAGAAAATCTACGACACTATTGTAAAAGTAAGTTAATTTTTTATTGACTGTTAAATTCTTTTTCTCACGAGCATAAGTCTGATTCAACTTTGCCGTATCTTTTCTCATATTGCTGTTTTCACCTTGAAGTGATATAAGTTCTTTTATTTTACCTATCTTTGTCTATCGAGATGTTAGATTTTTTGTGCATAACTTTCAGAAATATCATTTCTGAACATATTTCTGAACATATCTGCTTGTCGATCACTTAAAAAATTTTTGTTTGCCCAGGGCAAAAAACAAAATAATTAAAAAAATCTCAAAAGATTAAATTTTTAATTTAAAATTTTTTTATTTGAATATTGTGTTAAGGAATACATTAGATTAATTGAATCACCTATGACTTAGTTTTCAGGATTTGATTAGTTGTAAAGTTCTTGTTTTGCAAACCGAATTTTGTTCCCTTGAGAGTAAATTCTTTCAAGGAATCTGCCAGAATTAACCTAAATTTTGTCCAAAAGGAGTATCGCAAAAAAGCTTCTAGAATTTATAATTTCACTTTTTAAAAAAACACTGCTGCTACTTAAATTAACGTTGCGTTATCCTAGAATGATGCTTAATAATAAATAATCCCTAGAAATCCAGTCTCGATATGCTTATAAATAAAAATTTTTTTTTTTTTTTTTAATTTGCTGGTGAAATTATATCTGTTATATGCTTTTTGAGTATTTTTTAATTTTTTTTTTTACCCTTACTTATATTACAGTGGCGATGTGTAACGAGGACTCTCTCGAAAGTATTGTTGCCAATATCACAGTTTATAAAATGAGGGCTAAAGAAGTTAAAGATGCTCTCGTCAATGCAAGAAATGATATTCGAGCGATGATTGATTGTAATTCGTTTCCGGCGGTAAGTGTGGTTATTGCATGCGGTTTGCATTTTTTTGTTAGATATATAATACTATGACCTTCTGTTCAAATTTTTGTTTTTAATTCAAAGAAGTTTAAGTAGTCCATTAAACACTTCAAAAACACCAAGTTTTGCGAGTGGTTGATTTTAAATATTTTAATAATGCAAGAAGATGCTAAAGACTTGCGTTTAGAAACTTTTTTTTTTTTCTCGTACTATCAGACTAGTTGCAAAGAGTGTATTTTTCCTCTTTAAATGATTTTTAAAAATTCGTGGGTATTTGCTGGCAGGAACTTGTTTAAGATTTTGTATGAAAACTACTGGGAATATAATTTTACGTAATGCTTATTAAAGACGAGACTTTAGAAGATTTTTATCTCACAAAATAAAAAAAATGCAAAGCTAACGAAATGCTATTAATTCTTCACATACCCCAGTCTATTGAAATCAACGTTTTTTTTTTTTTTTTTCTTTTGCGAAATTTTTTTCCAGCCTTTGTTGAAAAAAATAATGGTCTAAAAAATTTTTTTAATTTTTGTCGAGAAATCGAATTTCGGTTTAACTAAAATTTTGCATGGTGCTAGAAAGCTCGTGCAGTTTTGAGATGATTTTAAAACTGTTTCTTTTGAAGTTTTTTGTATAATTTACTTATTTTGAAAAAAGAAATTGTTCATTTTTATTTCCTATTTCGCTGGCAAAGTTCGCTTGCACAGAAGAAATTAATCTCTGCCCTTCTAATTATAATTTGTTTCTTATTATACTTAAAAATAAATCTCTGATTATCAAAATTTTATCAAGTTTAATCTAACGTCTGCCTGGATCAGCTCAGTTTTTTTTTTTTTTTTTTTTTTTTTTTTTTTGAAATTATATTTATACTTTAGCTAAGAGTAAGGAGATAAATTTTGTATAAGATGAATATTTTGTCGCTTAAAAATTTTGGCATGACAAACAGTTTTACCTTAATGGAAATTAATTTTTCTACCAATGGAAAGTTAGTTTCTCCTTTTTAAGTTTCTTTCTTATTATTTATTTATTTTTTTTTTCTTTTCAGAAATACCCTTATACACGCATTATCGTTATACTTTATTACCTACTTTTTCATATTCATGTTTTTTTAATATAAGCCCCATCCTTTTTGCGCCCAAACGTAAAAAGAAGAAATTGGCTTTTATTTTGCCTATTTATGGCCGTTTTAAAGATTTACATTTTTTTGCTTTTAAATTTTAGATATTTTAATTGGTTACAAAATAAATGGTAAATGTTTTTCCCGCGAAAACACAATGAACTTACATTAAATTATTCTTTTAGCTCGAAGAGGCTTATTGGATGTTATACAAAACGATCATGATGCATCACATGGCTGTCAGTCAAGTTGTGATGGATTTAGATACAAAGATGGATGTTGTTAAGTTTGAGCAATCAAGATGTATGGATGAAAAAAGCAGTAAGTTTTTATGCTGCAACTTACATTTTTGATGTCTTGTCTCTAAACTATTATCTTAATGTATTTTTAAATACAATGGAAAAATCACCTTAAACCATTTTGTTGTTATTATTTTAAAATATGATAAACAAATACTCTCAACACCTATCTTTTGTTAGGATTTTTGTCTCTCAGGCGCGTAAGGTAAGGATTTTGTCTTAGCAATTTTTTTTTTTTTTTTTTTTTTTTTTTTTTTGAAATCCGGACCTGAACCTGAATGTCAGATTTGGAATTAATATTCAGGTTTGATCTTTTTTTGTGTGAAAATGATTCAAATGTTGTATCTTGGTAATTCTGCCTTGACATGTAATTTATTGTGTATTTTTTTAGGTTGGTTCGGAGGAAGAATTAATTCAATGTACAAGGCAATATTTTAAAAATTATCAGTTATTATTTCATCATGTTCTACTACATTGCGAAAACAGGCTCAGTTACTTTGTGGAGGTTCAATAATTGTATTAAGATTTTCTTAATCTAGATCTTGTTTTTTCTCTAGGTAAAATAAAAATTAATGTGACTAAGTTGCCGTATTTTAGTTTACTTCAAATAAGAAAGTTAAGCAATGGAGCAAGTTAATTTTTTAGTAATAATAAAAAATCTAACTGCTTTCGCCAAACTCGTTAAATTGGATTTGAATCATTTCAGTTTGAGATAAATTTACTCTAACAAAACTTTTCTGCAGAATATAATTTGAAGGCATATTTTATAATTCGTTAGTATGTTTTTAAAGGTTTAAAAGTTTTAGGAAAAAGTTTTGAAAAATTTTTGTTGTTGAGAAATTGCACCTGCAATATAGCTCAAGTTTTATGTTGCAGATACTCTGGCAAAGTTGGTGAAACTTTAAAAATAACGTTTTGCAATTTTTATTTATTTATTTCTTTTTTTGTTTGGTTGGGATCAACGATTGTGTTTTAAAAGTAACTACTATAGCACTTGTGTTTAGCATTGTAGCAAGTTTACCACAGGTAAATGAAATTTCGCAACTTCGTTTTTGAAATTAAATTCTAAAAAAAAAGAGGAGAACTCTTTAGATTAACAAATTTGTTATCTAATACAAATAGTTTAAATTACTTTATTTTATGCTGGTTAGTGAACTCGTTTTTTACCAAAGCAAATTTTATTTTTGTATTTTTTTTACTCATGAATTTATGTAAATATAGTATTTTTTTATTATGCAGCGTTCAAATCTTTCCGATAGCTACTTTTCTTCCCTCTTTTCCTGGGCATGTGATGATTTTTAAAATTTCCATTCTTACGGCAGCTTTTATGATAAATATATACCATTGAGGCTTATTTATGATGGTAAAATACTCAATTTTGCTAAACCTTTAAGATAACAAAAAACGTAATATATATATATATATATATATTTTTTTTTTTACTAGAGTCCGTTAAAATCTTTAGATAATCTTTAAAAGCGAAATCTTTACTCCCTTGGCTGAATTTTGGGGCAAAGTCTTGTGGGTGTTTGAGAGATTTGATTTGATTTTAAAGCAGTTTAAAGTTGATTCTTATACACTATTTATTCAGTAAATAGCACAATAGTTTTATAATTATAAATAATAAAAATGTACACTAATGATTTTTTTTTTTTTTTTTTTTTTTTTTTCATGTTGTCGTCTGAATTCTGTTTTTCCCTGCTAACTATAGCTTTAAAGTTGGCATATTGCTACCTTACAAATTTACTTTGATTTTTTAGGCATAAAGGTAATTGAATGGTCGTATATTTAGCTAGTTCCTAAATTCTGGAACACTAATACATTAGTTGAACAATTCAGTTATTTTTATTATTCTTGCGAAAGTCATTCTGCTGTCTAAAAATGTTTGTTGAAGTTCTGGCAAAAAAATACTTTGTTAATGGGATTGTTTGCACAGTTAATTAATTTTTTTGTGCAGCTAATTTTTTTGATCAAAATTTTTTTCACTAATGTGAAAGACAGTTATAATGGTGTAATTGTTGAAAAACTTGAATGCATCGGGCACTGTCAAAAAAGAGTTGAAAAGCATTGTCGGAAATTTAAAAAAAATCCGGTTAAAAATCTTGGTGGTAGAGGGAGGCTTACGAATGCGTTGGCAGAAAGGCTTCAATTTTAACTTGTGAAAATCTGAGAATCATACCAGGAGTTCATACTTTAAACGGTTGTGCTTCACTCAACCGCAAAACAATCCATTTCTCGTTGTACAAAAATTCCCCTAAAATCACCTTCCGTTGCAAACTACTAAAAAAATTTGAAAAATATCGATTTTCAAACGTTGCATAATTTTAAACCTTAATTATTGCAGATTCCAAAAATGTATATATCGATATGCAAGGAAATATTAAAAACCTTGAAAATAAGCTTTATTTTAGGAGGGTATGTAACGCACATAGCAACGGCTTATTGAGGTTTAAAATAGGTTTTTTAGGACATTTTACAAAATCTAAACGCTCAACTCAATACAAACTTATTCTTTATAAGTTTTCCAGCGTTTTAAATGCCATACTTTGGATGAACACTGTTGTTAATTAAGCTTATTACATTATATTTTATGTTTTTAAAAGTGTAAAATATTAAAAATGGGTTCTGCAGAAAGAAAAAACGTCCATGCAATAGATTACTAGCAGATAGAAGTCACTTGTTTCCTAATAATAGCTCGAGTTCCAATAATTCACCACCTCCAACAAATAGTTTATCTACCACACCATCATCATCTGCTAAAAAGTTAAACCTGTCCACTGATGCTGCTAGTGTTAGTTAAGATAGTGATGT
>JAUZNK010002139.1:0-11633 GCA_035046665.1 Euphysa ruthae
ATTTAGCAAGAACAGGCAAAAGATATATTTTTCATACACTATATTCTAAAATTAAAAAATATCTACAATTAAATGTTTTTTTTTTCATTGTAGTAAATAAAAGCATACCAAACTACAATGTCATAAAGTGTCAATTAATAATTGGATAAAAACTGATCAGATAAGATATTTGTGCAAATTTCTTAATTTGTAATCTAGGGGTTACTGACAAGGCGACTTGTCAAAAAAATATCAAAGTGTATGGTTTACTAGGAAGAGATGGCTAAATTCACAGTTTAAGAAAATCAGCACAAAAGTAAAACATTTTACCTTAGTATAAAATTATTTTCAAAGTATCTTATAACCTCATAACTGGAAATATTGTACTTCAAAATATACAAAAACTTGAAAATCTTAAAACCTAGAATCATAAAAATAAATTATTGGAACTGATAAGCATCTAAATCGATTAACTATACATTATTACAGTAACTATCATAAAATTCATGTGGATACCAAAAAAGAATGATAAAGAAGCCCTTTTTTTTTTTGGTATTTGGATTTTTACATTATTGTAACAAAATGACATCACTTCATCCTTCAGGTTAACTGAATCAAATTTTCATGATTTTTTTTAACCCAGCTTGTTTTAAAGCTATACAATATTTTACAGCTTCCGCTTAAATTTGCATGATTTATACAAAAGTATTTTACCCTAAAGAGCCAAAAGAGCCAAAAATTATTTGAATATACCGTCAAAACACGAAGCATACTTCTAGATAAACAGTTTAAAATTAAGTTTTTAGATTTCTATTTATTCCAACAATCTATAAACAGAGATCAAATCAATCTCTCATAAATTAAGAAGCTGTTATTTAACTGTATAGAAAAAAAAATAAGAACTTGTGGAACAGTTTTTGTAAGGCTATGGTCATAGTTAATTATATATTTATAATATGTAGCAATATATACTATAATTAATAGTTATATATGGCACTAAAAAGTTCCCTTGCCTCTTGGACAAAGGTTTTACATAAAGGTTGAAAAGAGACAAGTTAAATTTAACCAGCTTTTCATTATTTCATCTGTTAGAAAAATAGAAGTACCATCAAAAACACTGTGATAAAGTGCTATAAAAGTAATTAGTGGCACATGAGAATTTTGAATCCTATTTCTTAGAACAACTCAGCATTCGTATCTTCAAATAACAAAACATGATTAAAGCACATTGCTCTTTTTTTAACAGTGTCTGATTTTTCTTTAATTCAAGTCGTCTAATAACTAAAATCTCAAGAGCCAGCTTTCAAAAGCCCATCTTGAATTCCTTTCTAAAAAGAAAATAATAAAAAATAATAAAAATATAAAATAGAAAGAAAAATTTTTTTCTTTTTTTTTTTTGTAAGCAATAAACATTTGCTAGTTGAACAATTTCTGATTTTTGGTAAGTTTTTCAAAACGTATTCAGCGAAAATATTTTATTAATGGAATACAGGTTGCAATTTTAATTTAATCCGATCTGAGTTCAGCATAACAACGGGTAATATCTTAAGAAATACAAATTTTACCGAGGATAAATAAAATAATGCTGATATATGAGTATGAATGGCAATTATTTTTTCTTAAATGACCAAAATGTTCAAATAAACACTTTCTTCGGAAAAAATGTCAACAAACAAACAAAAAAAAGGTTTAATCAAATTAAATCTAAGATAATTCTAGAAAAAAGAAATTAAAATAACAAACATTTCTAAAAAGTTAGTCTGAGCATGAAACTATTTCACCAACTTGCGTTGAGGTGAAAACACTGTTTATTTATAACCGGAATAATATCAAATGCAGATTGCTATATGAATAATTATGATTATTATATTTATTTAATAATTATTATATTAATAATATTAATAATGAATAATTATGAAAGATGTTATAAAAATTATTCTTTCGTCGATAAAACAAAAATTGTTATTCCAGACACATTTTGATTAAGACAATCAGAATTTACATTATATTTAAGCGCATCACAAATTTATTTAAAACTTCATTACACAGCATTTTATAGGCTTTTAAATGAATTTTTCTTTTCTATGCTTTTTCGGACAAAAAATTATTTATATAAAAAAGTAACGTTATCCACATTAACCTTAATAGAAATATCAATTACAGAATAAGAGAGATACAATCATCCCTATGCTAAGAGTATATCAAGAAACTAGCACTATTTGTTCTGCATTTAAAAAAAAAAACATATCAGGTACGCTTGCAAATGTGATGAAAACAAATCTTAAAAATACTAAAATAATAACTTCTAATTTCTAAAGGCAAATATTAACCAAGCCTGAAACAAATATAAGACAGAATCAAAAAAAGGTTCCTGAATAAACAATATTGGAAAGGTAAAAAGTCATTTGCAAATCTAAAGAGAAAAATGAGAAAAAAAAATACAGACATGGATTTCTATATAGAACTTAGCATATTTTAATTTCAAAGGTATCTACTATTATTTTTGAATGAAAAATTTCAATGAACATTCAATGACATAAAAAGAATACAAATATTTCTTCATATAAAAAAAAAAAAAAAAAAAAAAAAAAAAAAAAAAAAACAGCTTTTAATTTATTTAAGGAGTAGAAAAAAAATCTATGGTTCTAAAGCCTTAAAGCTTCAATTCTAGAAATAATATAAAATATTTCTAAGCATTACAAGCTAACCATGAACTTATTTTTATGTGGCTTTATTGGTATTGGATCAAGGGAAAATAAATTCATGGCTAATTTATTTGATGTCAACATATGTCAAGTCAAAGAATGAAAAATATAAGCAAAGCCCAGAATTCTACCAGTGGCCAAAGATGAGGAGTACAGGATTTAAAGGCCATTCATTGGACATAAAAATTACTAAAAGTGTTTGCAAAACTGCAAAATCAAATGTTTTACAAATCAACTCATTTTCACCGTTTCAACGTATCCTTTGCTGATAAAAAGCCAAATCCATTTTGAAAGCCAAAACCATAGGTAATACTGGCAAGCTAGGGTCTAAATAATCACTATCTGATTAAACTATGAAGATATCACTTGGTACAAACACCTCTGTGTTTTGTTATTCCATATAATTGACCAATTCATGAATATCAGGCAAATTTCTGTAGAAAAAAAAATTTTACATTTACCTATATATAAAGGTCAAGAAATATTTTCGAAATAACCTGAAACTTTTAGTAATAACATTTTTCAACTCTAAAATTAGATCAAATCAAAATTGCACAGAATCAAAAGATTGATCTTAAGAAAAATCAATATATATAATTTTTTGGACTCAAAAAAAAAAAACTTTAAATGACTTAAAAAGTAGTTTTTTGAAAAATTTAAAACAGTATAATGCAAGAGAGTATTTAGAGATTCCTTCTTCCAACTATCTAAAATCCAAAACTTTCTTTTATAATTAAAATAATTTCTTGGAGAGAAATAAAAACACACAGGTCAATTCAAATGTATGCTAGACAAACAAACACAAACAAAAGCCTAGTTATACTCCATAGAAGGCTTTAAGAATGAATGATTCAAACCTAATTTTATAAACATAAAAATAAAACAAAGATATTTATATCTTTAAAAACCTAATTTAAATAAATTAGGTTATGAATAACATACTTACAAGTCTAGTATCATTTACACAAGTCACAAAATCTTGCACTTGCTTAGCACAGTTCAGCGGTTTACCTTTATTAGCTTTGTAACATTCCAAGACAAGATTACAACTATTAACACATATCGTACTCTTCCTTATTGGTCTAAATATAAAAATAATAATAGAGGTAGCTAAATGTTTTGATTAGATGTCAACCTGTGAAATAAAACCTAGACTTCTAATGGAATAAAAAAATTCAGGACTAAACATTTACCCTCACAAAAGATATTTAAAATTAAAAGGACATGGGAAGTGCTATGTATAGAAAATGAGTTAAGCTGTGGGAGATTTTCAAATTATTCTTACCTAACTATAATTAACTATGACTCATCCATCCTTTTTAATGATATGAATAAGAACAAAGTTGACATAAAAATAAAATACACTGCAGTTTGTCAAAGGGGTATATGCATAATATGTATAAGAAATTTTGCTCTTGAATAGTTACATTTGATTTTGAAATTTTTAAAGAATCTCTCAAAATATCAAAATCCATTTCAAGACAGAAGGGTTAATTTACAAATTAGTTGAGTCTTGCCAAATTTACCCTTCTGTCTTGAAATGGTCTTTTAATGTTTAATTAACTGATTAATTAATTAACTGATTAATGGGAGTTATAAATCAATGCTTTAATCGTGGGAAAAATATTTCAAAATTTCCTAATTTGAATAATAACTTACTTAATCTTTGCCTCAATGTCTTTCACACCCTTATTGAATTCTTCATTTAAATTGGATTCTTTAACTTGGAGCTGAAATAAAAATGGAATCACATATAGATAAGGCACATTCACCAATAAATATCAATCACTTTTAAGCACCCTCACTTAAAAATTATCTAATTAGTCGGTCAAACCATTATTTTATCGATTTTATTAATTAAAATCTAATGGGCAAGACTTCACTAAGAGGAATCAGCATGGATCAAGTTTTTGAGATAAAGGTCATTCATGGAAATACTAGAAGCAAAAATTTATATTCAGTAGTTATGAGAATCTAAGAATTGATTGATTCCAGCTTTTTTACAGAAAAGAGATACGCAGTCATATTTGTTCTAGGAAATTTTAACACCCATTAATCAATTTCATTCAAGTAAGGAATGCTGAAAACACTATTTGCTCTGATATAGCTGTAAAATACTCAACCATTTTTCCAATAATCACTAACTTTTAAAACTGTTTTTGGAACTGGGCAATTACCAAAGAAACTGCAGAATGGCAAGTATATAACATATCTAACAATATTTTTATCAAGCAGAATCTTAAATAGAATATGAATAATGTTCATAATTTTAATTTAACGAAATACACGAAGAACAAGGACTGTTGAAAAGTTTAATTAAACATGAATTATTAGAAAGCATTTTATTAACAGATTAAAACGCTGGTCTAATTTGTACATCAAATAGTATATTTTGTACACTTTTGAAAGTTATATTTGAAACTTTTGAAAACAATTTCAAAGTTTTTTAATGAGGCTCGATGATAAGGTAAATTTACCTTCTGCAAATCTCATACCAGATAAAATTGTAACTATTAACTAATACAATATAAATAAGTATTAAATATAAATAAATATTAAATATCAACTAATATTTGATATTATTTAAATTGTGTTAATATTACTGTTTGTAATTTAATAGTTTACAATTTTATCATTTTTACAGCTGTTATATGGTTGAATAAATGAAATCATGGTCTATTTTCTAGTTATTGGGCACAATGTGTTACAAGATATAACGTATAATGGTAATAAAATAAGAAGTCCTCCTCTCAAATTTATCTATCATGATTGCTTAAGAATGAGCTTCGAAAAATTCAATTCACCCCATAGGAGAATTTGAAAGAGCACAGAACTTCTAAAGACTTCTGAGAAATATATAAAATTAATTATAGTTAGATTGGGGCTAACAACCCTTTAGTTGGAAATTTGTTGTCTTAACTCAGTAACTGCTATGCAAATACACTGCTATAACATAAATATATATAACATATAAATATGCTTGAGTGCTTTCCAGACTTCCCTAATATTTCGCTGAGGTGTTGCTGAAGGTGTTAATGATTTATAATTTTTTAGAAAATAATTTAGAAATACAAGACATACCATGCCATTATACTGAATTTCAAAATGGTTTAGTATAAAAGGTCATTGAAAGCTTCTGTATCATTGTTAATAAAGACACTTATCCATATAATAAAAAAAAAATCTTCAGTATTATTCATAACAGCTAAATAATCATACTTTTAAATTTTCATTTGACTGACTGAAACTTAAAACGTAGATAAGACTACGTCTACATAAAATATTCTAATGAAGGTTTTTGGAATTTACTTGCATATTTTTTTTTTTAAATCTTTGAATGAGTATTATGACTTCCTAAACTTAAAATCAATAAAAATGAAATACAAAGTAAGTTTCTAGGTGACAATAGCTTGTCATAGAAAAATTTGTTATCTAAGACTGCTAGTGCAATAGACAAAATCTTTTCTAAAAGGCAAAAATTGAAAAACAATTTACTTAAATCTTATCCATGTTCATATGTGCTATGCTAATATTGTTTGGGGCAGCATCAAAAAAAAAAAAAAAAAAAAAAAAATCTAAACAGATTAAAACGTCTCACATACAAAACTACACACCTTCTAAAAAAATATGACAATATTACATTTGTAATGAATAATATGAAAGTTGTTAAACACATATTTTAATATTCATATTCTAATAAAATCTACAGTCTAAGGCCTCTTCGAATATGTTTAAACAAACTTCTTCCATTGCATACAGCTCATGCATGTTCAAATGCTGTAGAGATTATGCACCATTTAAGCCAAATCACAATTCTCAGAATCTTTAACTGTGTACTTTAGTACCCAGACAGCTCAGTTGGTAACACATCTGACTGCCAATAGCAAGATCTTGGGTTCAAATCCAGGTATTACCTACTAACCATACGAGTAACATTTCGGCAGTGTAAATTTAGCTCCACTACTATTATTGAGATGAGCTATTCCAGAAATATATATAATAATAAAATACAAAAAGCTATAAATATAAACATATAAAAAATGAAAAAAATGTAAATAAAAGTTGAAGAAAATTGCGATTTTCTGGCAGCCATTTTTTTAAATCTGTCATTGCAAATTTCAGTTAACAACTAAAACTACGAAAAAAAAAAAAAATAATAATAATAATAATTTTACACCTAAAACTGTAAAAAAATACAAAAATAACACCGGTGTGTAAATAAAAATTAAGAATACCCTCACAATGATATTATATTTAGTTAAGTTTTCCGCTTTATTTAGTGTATTTAGTGAATTCCATATTTAAACAGAAAAATTAAGTATGTGTTCTGGATTCTTGCTAGGTATTTTGTGAATTTGAAGGGTTTCCTATTATATGCCCAGTATTCAAATTTTTTTCAAAAGCCGCAAATTTTTTTATGGGTGAAAAGCTCATATTTTAAAATGAGAATTTTCAGAGTTATCTAAATATCATTTAAGATCCCAGTATATATTTATTTATGAATTAAAAATATACTAAATATACTACTGTGTACTTTCCCTCTTTTCCCAATAAGTACACTTGTGACAAACCTTCGATCTGAGACTGTAGTCCAAACATTTACCGACATCAGCAGCAATAATGGTTACAGCGCCATGAAGAGATGAGTACCCTCGCTATGTGCCGTCACAATATACATTTACATTTGCAATATCGTTTTATTTAAAAAAACACTTTCAGATTCGCACAGCTCGTCTGTGGCATCTAATATAGATTGTATTATTGAATAAATCAAAAATAAAATATAAACATTATAAAAACTAGAAGTACGGCAGCGAAAATGAGAATGTCTACAAAGCCGGGAATGAGTCTCGATAATCATTTATAAATTGATTAATTATTTATATAATATTTTGCAAATTCACTTTGGTGAATATAGGAAACTTTTATTAACATACAAAGTTGGGAAAGGTTTTTTAGAAAATTTGAGAAAATTTTCAAACTGCAGGATAAAAAAGTTGGACCAGAAATCTTACCTTTAAAAAAAAAACTAAGTCTCATAAATTTCAGACAATCCTGGCCCAAAATTATGGCAAAAAATGCAGATATTCAAATAATAACTTTACCCTCCCCCTAAAATCAATGTGGAATGAACTTTGAGATTTTTTTGCTATTGCAAAAAATTTACGATGATACCAACTTTGCCTAAATTTAGATAAAAAATTATCCTCCTAATAATTTTTAATAATTCCACAACAAGTATCAACTATTTTCTATGAAAATCATTATCTCGATTTCGTCAGGATTAATGATAGTAATATACAACTTTTCTAAAGTTTCTAAAAGTTTACAAAAGTTATTATGCCATCTTCATAGCTACAAAAATTAAAAATTTTCAAACGCTTTAAAGTGGTAAGTTTTGTTCTGAAAAAATAAGAAAAAGGAAGATTAAACTGGATGAAATAAAAATAAACTTTATTTACTTTTCTTAGAAAATACGCACCAAAGCCACAAAATTAACACTTGCTGATTAACGCTCTTATACCATAACGAGAAAACTATATATATATATAAACTATATTATAATCTATTTATTTTTATATGAAACTTTGATTGTTTTCAAAAATTTTTGCTTAGGTGAACTTAAAGAGAGTTAACATATTTTTCTTAATGCCTTTAAATTTTGGGAATTTAATCTTTGCTTGTTCCTTCTTTTTTTTTTTTTTTTTTTCAAAACTCTTCGGAGCTTAAATAAAACTTTACATAATCCAGCCCTGATGGTAAACAGTTAATGTAAGCAGTATTGTAAACAGTTTTAAGCTTGCACATTGTAGTTAAAACTATATATAGGAAAATTATTGTGTTATTAATAGTTACATAAAAAGTTGTATTTTCTGCATAGTTACATACACCTGCCTTTTTAGTTAAAAAAAATAATTAAATAAATAAATAAAACAAATCATTAATAATAATTAATCATTAATATATTAAATTAGTCCTAAAATCAACCCTTTCGCTATACCAATCTAAAGTCCAACCCACGAACTGAAATCTCTGTTTATTTTTACCCTTCGCCATCTAAAACCATGCAATTTTCCAATAAGTAAATCGTAATTTAATGCATCAAACTCTTTAAATAGCTCCATAAGTATTGTTTATGAAAGGGGATTTGGACAAGGGGTCTAAAAACAAGCTGCCAAATTTTTAAACAGAATATAATTTAAAGGAGTTATTTACCGCAAATAAAATGCAACTGAAAGAACTCATTAATTATGCGCATAATCAAAATAGTTAATTTTTTTTTTTTTTTTAAATGCGTATTTTAACATCATGGTTAAAATTTGAAAATATGAGTTTCATTGCATTTGTTTTGAACGTTTTGAACGCTTTAGTAAAATCACTAGGGAATGACCTTAACATTAAACGCGTTACAACTCACTTAAAAGAATATACTTTCTTTATTAAAAATTACCAGTAAGTAAGCAAGTATTTATTTTGCCTTTCACAATGATACATTTTAATAAAAAAATTATGGCATGTCATTTATATTAAGAAAAAACAAGAGTGGACCAAAAACCGAGCCCTCTAGAACACCACGTGTGAAATATCATATCTAGCTGGAAAGTTAGAAAAGGTAGGTTTTCTAATTTTCTATTACATGATTTTTTTATTGGAATTTTTTTTTTTTTAAAACAAATTTCGGAAGATTATTTTAAATAAATTATCTTTGATTCACTTTGAATTCTACCAACTTGATTGCATTAGTAATTGATACAAAAATCCAACCTAATCATTTAATCTATTAACAAATTTATGAGCAATAACAAAACTTTATAAACAGCAAAAATTTAGAGTTTTAACTACAATGTGCAAGCTTAAAACTGTTTAAAATACTGTTTACATTAACTGTTTACCATCAGGGTAGGATTATGTAAAGTTTTATTTAAGCTCTGAAGAGTTTTGAAAAAAAAAAAAAAAAGAAGGAACAAGTAAAGATTAAATTTCCAAAATTTAAAGGCATTAAGAAAAATATGTTAACTCTCTTTAAGTTCACCTAAGCAAAAATTTTTGAAAACAAGTCGGCCAAAATTTTCAAAATATCAGTTGCTAACATAATTCAAAACATCAGCTTAATAGAACATTTTAAAGTCATGAAAGTTATTTTTGAGTTACTTGCCACGCCAAAAAAAAAATTGCTAAATGGCCAAAAAGCCAAATATATTATAAATAATATTTCCAAATGATGAAATAGTGGACAGAGTATAAACATGCTGAAAGACATAGGTCTCAACAACGCTGCTGAGGTATGAACACTGATGGAAGATTGGGACAAGGAGCAGAAAGCAACTTATTGAGTTGGCGTTGGTTGACGTCCTTGCATCATCATCATCATCATCATCATCATTTCCAAACATAACCCATGATTTCAGCATAAAATTTTAAAAGAAGGCAAAAAATGCCAGTTTTAATCTTTTTTTGGGATGCGTACACTGCCAAAATAAATTTCAAGATTATCCACATACCAAATATGTTCTAGAATATTATAGAACCATTTTTTTTTTGAAAAGAGTCCCTCTAACATCTCTAAAATCTGGATTCTTTTGGCAACATATATTTATATTTAACGCAAATAAGAACAAGCCATCTTCCTCACTTTATAACCCTTATTGAAACTTAACATTATGCAAAAATAAATAAAAAAAAATAATAATGAAGGGAGAGAGTAACTGCAACGGACGCAAAATTGCATAGACACTTGGAGGGGAATGACTTTATAAGACCCCAAAGATAAATGCAGGGGGTTAAAAAAAAATTTAAAACAACACCCATCTCACAATTTAAACACAAAAAGGATACAGCTTATGTTTCAATGAAAAAATTGAAATAATAAATGAAATAAAAATGAGATAACCTTTGATCTCACCAACTTCACAAAAAAAAATCAAGTATCTTGAAAGTTATTTAGCTGAGGATCTATTTAAATCATGTAGAGCTATTGCTCAAAGTTAGAACCATCACTGAGGTCACAAATTTTTTAAAAACTATGACGTTAGGCTCTCTGGTTGCTGATGTTAGGGAAAGCATATTCTCTGACAACATCATAATTTGGTTGTTATAGTCCAAACAATTTCAAAAATTAATATTACCTTTTCTGTAAGTATATTTTTATCAGCTTGTAGATTCTCAATTTCTGTTTTATAGGTTATATCGCTGACAGGAGAACTTTTTAAATTGTAAATCTCCAAATCTTTTTCCTCAAGTAATTTTTCAATATCACAAATCCTTGTTTTCAGAGCTTCTTCATTTGTATTGTTTTTCAGCTCGCCTATAAAATAAAGTGATTTGATTGGCATTTCTGTTCAGAGTGTCCTCAAGAAATAATTGTCTGCCTTTTGTAACTAGACAGGCTGTAAGATTAATAAAGGAAAAGATTATGAATTTCATAGTCTGAAAAGTTTGTATCAAAAAGGAATTTAAGTATGATTGTAAAACTACCTTCATTTGTTTCAAATTGATTCTTTAATTTTGCTTCCAACAGATTTATTTTCTCTTTTTGAGTTTCTATTAATGTTTCTTCATGCTTTGCAAATTCCGCTTGCAATGCATTTATTGCATGCAGTGCATTCTGGTGTTCTACATCCTTTCCCTGAAAAAATACAAATATTAACACTAATAATAGCAGCCTTGCCAGACAAATTACCAAAGCTTAATTATTCTTTTGAGTTACAGAACTATCTCCTATGTCATAAAAACTAATTGAAACTTTTGTTTTTATTAAATTGACTTCAACTTAAAAACATTGTTTTCATCTAATTAAGTAAAGTATTGGCTATGAGATTTGAATTTAAAATATAATATATAAATAAGTACAAAATATTGTATTTATTGAAGGTATAAAACGCATGTCATGAGTTATAAATTTTATTGAGCGACGTTTCAGGAGTCATGCTGCTCCTATCATCAGGCTAG
>JAUZNK010002140.1:0-11632 GCA_035046665.1 Euphysa ruthae
TAAGATCTATTGTGTCAAAGGCCTTTTGGAGATCTATGAGGATCATTCCAGTGTGACAACCCTTTTCAAAACCTTTTTGTAATTCTTTCATGAAGATATGACAAACATGTGACAGTCGAAAAATTGAAATTTATATATGTTTTCATTTTTAACAAATTCTCTAGTTTGACCTTCAATTACTTTTTCAAAAATCTTGGATGCAATTAATAATAAACAAATGGGCCTGTAGTTTTTTGGTTTTGTCTTGCTCCCTTTTTTAAATAATGGAGCAATTTTAGCTAGTTTGCAATCATTTGGAAATGTGGCAGTCCTGATAGAAAGATTTATTATTGGTCTCAAAATAGAAGCACATCCCTCATTAAAGAACATAGATAATATTTCATCAAACCCTGGTGACTTATTTAGTTCTAAATCATTAATTATGTTTTTAACTACATCCTCAGTGACCCTTGAGAATTCAAATTTCTTTGAAATGCTCATTTGGCCATAAAAATTGAGGGTATTATAAAAGATAATCAAAAACCAACTTATTACCTTGTTTTAAACAAAAATTGGATTGTGAAGATGGGTTTTTTGATTTTCCATAAATTGCTACCAATTCCTTCACGTAGCATTTCAAAACGACGTAAAAAGTAACAAATATGCATGGATACAAGTTGATTATCATTCATCGAACTTGTCAAGAATAACTTTAAAAGCCCATTTTTTTTTACAGAAATAATCGAAGGTTATGTACTCTTTTAGCGCTATCCATCTAAGTACCCCAATTGGGGTGCTAGCGTTTTCAGGTAATCCGATTCTTTTTTATTCAGTAAAAAAAGCGTATCATAACATTTATCTTTCATTTAGATGGTATGTACTCAAAGTGGTAAGAAAATGAACATTCTTTCATTTACTTATCGTTGGTAACGCTTACATAGTTGTATACGAATATAATTATATAATATATAAACACTAATATAAACCAACAAATTTTTAAAATTTTTATATGTAAAATATAAAATAGCAAACAATAAAACCAAAAATATATACACAGAACTGAGGTTTTCCAAATGTTAAAACCATATAAAGTCTATGACTCATAAGCCAGTTATGAGTAGAAGTTGCTGCTTTCGTTCGATTGCAAGTTGATGTTTTTCAAGTTATGCAAAATAATAAGCAAATTTATGTATAAACCTTACGAAATGAACATGACAGCAAGTCTTAGGAGGATTTTCTTTTTAGCCAAGAAAGAGATAAAACTTACCGTATTGCACTGAAATATTCTCCCAAGCAACTTCAGTGTTTTTGAATATTGATATTTTTTTCAACAAACTAAATCCCGAACTAATGTGGGAAAGTTTTTCTTTAAAAGACGTACCATAGAAATTCTTTTATTTTTAAACTCCCACCTGCAAGAACTTCTAGTTATGGAACAAACTCACGGATATTTAAGGCGTGTTTTCTTTAGAAGAGTCTCCCTCTACACTATGAAAGCTCCAAATCTTTGCCTTATTTTAAACCAGTTATCAATGCTTGGATCTATCTGCAGGTCATGTACATGTTCAATGTACTGCTCGATACAAGCAGTTGCCATTACCTTTAGTATGATTACCCATTTTTGCATTTAAACCTATTCTACAAACAGTCTCAATAATTTGATCATCAAAAACGTTAACTTGTCTTGTTTATCGACAACGTAAAAGAAATTTGATTTGAAGACATATTCCGTGAAGATAGAAGTTAATAATATAACGGTTTGATTTGGTTGTGATACTTTGTCTGATGTGGCTAGTACTACATAGTAGTAGCAATGTATTATAATAGAAGTTAGTAGTAGCTTTAGCTAACCTGCTTATATTATAAATAAAGAAAATTTGATGTTTAAAACTGCAAAATAATTCAACATACAACAAATTTTCTTATGCTACCAGTGATTAATATACAATAAAACTGTAAATAGAAATAAATTCTCTGTCGAAAGTATTGAAATTAATTTTGATTTGATACTAACTAACAACAGATATTGTCTCGACAGAATTATTCTCTACTTTCAAATATTAATAAAGAAATGGTTAGGCGAGACAATCCTGCTCGCTTTTTTGCTTTCGCAAAAAAATATATTGGAATCTAGTCTGAGTAAAATTTCGCGAGTAAGACAATTTCAAACATTTTGTGAAGACAAAATATCAGGAATTAGACAATTGCAAAAATATCTTGAGTTAGAAAATTTTAAATATTTCGTGAGAGATAAAATTTCGCGAATTTTAGAAAAATAGTGAAATTTAATCCCACGAAATTTAATTCCAATAAAGTAATGTAAGTAATTATCAATCTCAGTTCTTTTCCAGTTTTTTGTATTCTATATAATAAGGTGTTTGACCATTTAGTAGCTAACAATCTAATTTAAAAAACGAAAATGGAACCTCTCCTGCGGAAACAAAAAGTAAGTTATAAACTTTAACTCATGCAGTTCCATTTTTCCTTCACATAAATATTTATAAATTTAATATTGATATTTTTTTTAGCATATAAGTGTATATAAGTTTAGCATATAAGTGTAAAAACAAAATATGCCCTCCTGTTGTTCATAATATATGAATTAAAAACTCTTAATAAGTACTGTCTTCTTCAACAGTCACTTTTTAAAACAAAGTTTAGTCAGTATGGAGTTAATTACCGTGTAATGGGACTTATCCTAGAAAATAAATATTGCGAATTGTGAATATTTCCACCTCTTTTAACTAAAACTATAAGTATGTGCTTTTGCTCGATAACATAAGAACAGTTCTTTTAGTATTTCTTTTTGCTTTCGTTTCTTACAAAAAAGTAAAAAATGAATGTCATAGAAATTATATGCAGCATTCTACTTTAATGAAACAAGCAAGTTATAAAATTGACAGGGTTCGATGAAAAGATCTTTCAGATCATCTTCTGACTTCACAGCTTATTTAAGGTGGTATACATGACCATTCTTTTCACTTTTTATTGGATTTTCTTTTTTTGAGGCAAAATTTTATACACAATTTGAAATTATCTTAAACAATTTCCATCAATAAATCGGGTAAAAATACATATTACTGAACACTCGTTCAATTTTCGCCCCTAAGTTACACCTTAACAACTAACCTCTTTAAATGCCCTGTCTCCCCATCCAGATAATAGACTTCGGCCAGTGTGTAGCTACGGCTTTAAAGAGCTAAATGCCGTTGTTTCAGACTACCTTTAGCCTATCTATAGTCGATAGTGAAGCAACTGCTATATTTTTTCAAACTGAAGCTCATTTAAGCTTAATTTTCAAACTTAATTTTTAACGGCGTTTTAACTGATTTCATTTTCTCAACATTCAAAATTAAAATTTCAAGACTGAGTAAAGCTTTGAAATTGAAAATTTCAAGAGCTATTCTTTACTGTATTATCAAAGTATTACTTTAAGATTCTGACTATAAGTACTCAAGATAAAGCAGAAAATCTGATGATAGTCGACTCTATTTTTCAATTGTTGTAAAAACTTAAAAAAAAAAATATTATTGCTATTGCTTTTAGGGGATTCCTCAGAAACAAGCCTTTTTTCTATGAGACGTTTTTCTGAAATTTTTTGGACTAAATGATGCTAATAAATATAATTAGCAGAAAAAATATAAATTAAAAAAAGAAATCTATAATGGTGGGTTGACAGTGGCGGTTTACTCCCAGAATTTCAGAGAAGCCGTTCGGTTAATAACTTCAAAACCATCATCAAAATGACTTATGGTAGTGAGTTCAATCATATCATATTCAATCACCTAAAACTAATTTTAACTTCTCATGTTCAATAGTAAACTTTCTGAAAAATCTTTTAGCGCTATCAAAGTGATGACCAAAATACTGTACAAAAATCCCAATAAAAAGGTAAAAGACACTTAAAATACTTTAATGTTAGATTTAGGTTATAGAACGGACCTTTTAAAACAAGTGTGCAAAAAATGAGAAATAACGGATAAGCAGGTGTGAAAAGACAGCCCGATCGGCTATTAAACTGAAAAAGTGTTAAAATTACAAAGAAAAAAATGGTAAATTTTAAAGAAGGCTACAAAAGTTAACAAAAATAAATGTAATAAATACTACAATGATTCTTCCATCTTAATAAGAAGTTCCTTCCTTTTCAATGGTTTTATCTTGGTTTTTCTTTTTTGAGTGTATGAGGATCTTTCCGCGCTTCTTCTGGGGTGACGATACCGATAATTATACACCGATAATGGTTTGCTCAAAGTGTCGACGATACTACAGTATTTTGTCATATCAGTGCCAGGATGAACATTGATTAATTCTAATGTATCAAATGCAGCCTTCTCTCCATAATTAAAATGGCTTATGGCATCACATACCCCAAAAAATTGAATTTCTAGAAAAACATGTGTCGATTTAGGAACTCTGTTCCAGATAGTGCCATTGAACAATTCGTTGGCGTTTTGTATCTTTCCATGGAGACACTTTCGCAACATCTCCTCCTTAAAAAGGACGTTGTATATAGGATGAACAGCTTTCCTAACATCAATGTGCAGTTCACCTTTGGGTTTGTAACAGTTAGTGCTGGCACCAGGTATTGGCAGATTTAGAACACGTTTCATGACATCCCGCAACATGGTACATTGACCCTTTGCACGCTTTCATTATTACATCAAGTTCACCAACATTTTGGTGAAGGGCAATACCAAAATATTTTTGTAATGTGTCTATTTTTGGATCAGTCAACCTGCTCCTAGACCTTTTGTGGTCTTCTTAAATTTTCGCAGACGAGAATCAACTTTTTTTGGTAACGGCCTATGCACTGGTACTTGGTTACGGTTTTCTCAGTTCCATATATATTTTGCACATTAGCAAATGCTTTGCTATCACCATCACCATAAAAACATGTGTAGCAAAGTCTACGTTTATCCTTTGATATTCACAGCACCAGTGGTTTCGATACTGGGTGAAGAGCCGGTGTAGTTTAAATTCCTTATGGGACAGCTCCCATGCTGTATATCACCGAGGATCAGATTTCGCAATATTTTTCATTTGTGTATTCTTTACATGACTTTGACTTTTTGCTACATAAAGCACCTTCACTGTGTCAACAGAAATTGCGGTAATGACACTTAGCGTTTACGAGAACCAATTTCCTTTGCCAATTACCATCAATAGAGACGCCAGTCGCATTTGGTAAATTTAGTAAGTTGTCACTTTCAATGTCTACTATTTTAGAAGCAGAAACTGTGGAAGGGGTTTCAATGGGTTCTGGTAGACCAGCGTTGTTGTCAATAATTTCTTGTTCAACACTATCAACAATTAAATCTTAGAGTGCCAGCTTCTTTCCCTTATTTGGATTTTTCTTACTATAAATTCTCTTACTTGGTACATTTCCCTGAGTCACCCTTTTTTCGTTTTCTTTCTTGCTTTTTATCCATTTTCAACACATAACTCTCAATTCACGTTTTAATAAGTTTTTTAAGAAAACATTTGGTATTTCAAAGCATAGCTATTAAAAAGGTTATACTTTGAAACACTAAAATGTGTAAACTACAGAGAATGGAACTTAGGCATCTTCTTTCGTGTTAAAACAACCACTTTAAAAGCCGATTAGACGCTTTCCCAAGGACGTAGCAGCGATGAATAAAACTAATACAAAAAAAAAAGTTCATTTTTTTTTAAAGTATTTTTTTCTACATGTCAGGAAAACGTCCATAGCTCCAAAAATATTTTCTTTAGCGAAAAATAACTGAGGGAATCGGAAAGTACGATAAACTTTGAGTAAGATGGTAATCCATATTCCGATGTAATCTTTTTTTGTATTTTTTGTGAAAACTGCATTTTGATTATAAGGAATTCACCTAATATTCCAAGTCCTAGGTAATATAGTCGTTATCAATCCCTGTAAGTTTTAGCGGTTTCCCTTCTACAGTTCATGGGAAATTTTATTTTGCGATTATTCCTCTTTTATATGTTAATCGAGGTAAATTTGAGGAAAATACACTTTTGGTCTTAAAAATTGAGTTTTTACTGAATATGCTAATTTTGAGTAAAGTATCAAACAATACACACAAACAGCGAAAACAAAAAAGAGTTTATAATACATATAAATTTTATTACTTATTTTTTGAGCCAAAATTCGTGCCAATTTTTTCATACTTTGTCTCGCCTTCCCATTTCTATATTAATAATAATATTTGAACAGTAGAGAAAAATTTTAAATCGAGATGATACTAAATTAAAACCAAATCAAAATTAATTTTAATACTGTCCACAGGGAATTTCATTTAATTAAAAAAAAAAAAAAAAAAAACATTAGCATTACATCCGAATGACCTTAAGCATCTATTTTCAGTTTCTTATCTTTAAACAAAGGCGTGGACACAGTAAGAGGTAAACTTAAATTCATTTTAAATTAAATATATTTCCATTTAAAAACAATATGTTTATTTCCCCATGTATGCGATATACCAAAAAATTAAAAAAATTTTTTTTATATAAACTATTACAGCTTTATTGTATATGGTAGCGTAAAAAAATTTGTTGTTTGTTGAATTCTGTTGCAGTTTTCTTCTATCAAAAATTACCACATATCATTTTTAACAGTCGTGAAAGCTTTTTACCGATTTCTTTATTGACACAATACTCATGATTATAAGGCAAACAATTAAGAGAAAACTACTTTGTTATTATTAGAAAAGACGTTTAACATTGTTTAGGCTCAAAGCTTCTAATAATTTATGGCTACCTGAGCCTAATATATTTCTTAAGAAATCACCGTCCCAAATAGTATTATGTAACATGGTATAAGTATAATATTTCATATAAACTTAGAATAAATTATATATATAGAAAAAAAAATTAGGTTAGTTTTTTAATTTAACACTAGTTTAATTCCAAGTGAGTCCCTCATATAGCAAGAGCTTACCAAAAGGAGTGACTCCAGATTTTATTAGTAAATACTTAGTATTACTATTAGTAAATACTTAGTTAGTTAAAAGCAAGCCTGAAAAAGGACGTTAGTTGTAGCTAATTTGTTATATTAGTTATATATCGGTTTATGAATAATTATATTAAATGGTTTCTTTTGAAATCAAAAATATTTTTGTAATGAAGAGAGTTTGTAAATTTGAACTTAAAAATATCATTTATTTCAGTGATAGATTTATTCCATTCAGTGACGCACTGATATTTTTTTTTTGCGTTTTTAACATATTTTGTACTTTTAAATTTTGGCAGGACTAGTTTATTGGCTTTACTACTATGAGTATTGCAAATGTGGTTATCTTTACTATAAAAGAAGATTTTAATTAAATTTGGTAGACTAAGCGACAAAGAATCAAACACTAACTAACATATTTGAAACGCGTGAAAGATTGGTGAACAAAGAGGTTTTTAAACTATGAAAACTCAAAGAAACGTCACAACGAAACAGCATGAAGTTAATGATTCTTGATGCAGAACGTTCAAGCGATAAAATCTTATTTAAATGTCGACTACCATTTTGAACCCAAATTTGACAACTGTAATTCATATAAGGTGAGAATAAAGCAAAATGAAGTGAACGAATAGTACTCCTATTAACATAATGACGTATTTTAGAAAGCATATTATTTAATCTGTTTAGTTTTTTAATCAGTTCATAAGTATGAGATTTCCACGACAAGTGCTTGTCAATCAAATCTCCGAGATATTTTATACCAGTTGAAGGAAATAATTTTTTATTCCATTTAACTTAATCTTCAAGATTCGGAATCTACTAGTTTACTACAATCATGGTCAAAATATTATGAGACTTATACGCCATTAAGACAGAAAAATACAAAAAAAAGAAAGAAAAATACAACAAGAAGTTAAAATAACAGATACACCACCCTTGGTATATTCAACTTTAGGTTTATCTTTTGGTATATAGACATAGAACTTAGAAATAAAACTTTTTTTTCTCTGCAAGATCTAAAATGTCATGTTGTCAATTTTGCGATTTTGGTCAAGAAAATCACTTTTAAAACATTATTTAAATATGAATTTGAACTAAAATCAGATAAAAGTCTCATATAACATGGCCATGAGTGTCTGTAAAATAGTTTTTGTCATTTACACGGTACTAGGGGAGTTCTAAGGTCTTTGTTACACTATGAAAAAACTGTTTTCTTACTTTTCATCAAATAAAAATCAGGTTTATTGATCAAATTTGTACCAAAACCTTGATTTGAAAAATTTTGGAAATCCATAGAATCTAAAACATTGATAGATAAATTAAAAGATTTTCTATATTCAACTTTAGGTTTATCTTTTTGCCAATAATAAAACCGATTTTTCAGGAGAAATAAGCTTAGAATATGCTTGAAAGTTAGTTTGCTTGAATGAACCAATAACATTTATTTATAATATGATTTTGGTCACAAAGTAATTATTTGGACCCACGCAACAAAACGAAAAAATATTCTTAGAAAAACGTTATTATAATGGAATATTACTTGTTTAAAAGTAACTAAGGGGAATAGTTTATTTGTTTGAATTAGGCGGTATTGAAATTTGCGAATGCATACTTAATTTGCTAATAAGCGCCCCCACGCCCTTATAAGAATAAAGAGGGCGCTTTTTAGACGATTCACGCATAAATGTTTTGCTGATAAGTTTCACCTTGAAAAAAAATCTTAATTCATAAATTTAAATGAAAAAAGTCGCCAAATCATAGTTTGTATGTTTATCTCAAGGAAATTTTAGTAGCTATCTAAAGTCACATTAAGAAAGTCGTCGCTACACGCGGTTTAGAGTTGTCGAAGGGCTGTAAAATCGCCAGGTAAATAACAGGAAGGGTATTCTACAACATTCTAACAAATTTCAAAGATTATTTTCTTAATAAACGTTGCTTTTGTTAAAATTGTGATTTTAAATTGTATTTGGAACTTTTTTTCTAATTACTCGGAAATTACTTCAAAAATGACTTTGCATATTCATTTTCTTAAATTTCTATAAAAAGTTGAATCTTTTAATAAGCTGGTGAAAAACAAGGATAAAAAAATATAAATATCATTCAATTGCATGAGCAATTCACCTTTTTACTGTTTCGCATATGCATAATACGCCGATACATTTCCAGGAAATGGTGAGTAATATTCAAGCTAAAGATTGGGCTTTTTTTGTTTCATGTTTAGAACTAAAAACAAATTTAATCTCAAATTCAAAGTAATAAATAAAAAACTAATACCATCAAATCAACGAAAATATGTGATAATCTGTAGCGATTTCATTTTGATTTCATTCAAGATATTTGTTACAAATTCTTATTAGTGACTAAATTTTAAAATCGAATTTCCTATTCGAAAAATCCCAGAAAGACCAAAATTGGATAAAAGAACTTAACCTTTACACTAAGTAATCGGTAGAAAAGCACTAATGAGTATTTAACTGATTGTGATTATAGAAACTTAAGCGAGGTCACTGGATGAAATATAGGAGTTTGCGGGGTTTATTTTCGGTTTTGCAACTTCAAAGAGCCTCTATTGTATGAATCTCCTCCCACCTCACCCCTACCTTTCTCAGAATAGGAAAGCGGCCTTAAGGGAAAAAAAGATTTCAAATAGAGGAAATACAAAATTAAAGAAAGGGATTTTAAACCCGTATAATAAATTCTTATTATACCAGATAAAAATTTTGGAGTCTGAATTTGTATTCATATTTCAAACAAACAAATTTTTCCTTTAGAGTAAATGTTGCGTATAAATACAAGGAAACTTGAGACTCCTCCCGATTAATAAGATTTTATTATTTTAATATTGCTTGAAAAAAAATGCAAAGATAAGGATTTATTTAAATGCAGTTCTTTCATATTCTAAAATAATTAATGAAAAATAACTCCGAAAACACCAGACATTCGAATAAAATATAAATTATAGTCTAGTCGAATAAAATATATATGTCCTAACTAAATGTTACACGATTAATAAAATATGAAAGAATAGAAAATACAAAGATTTAAACTTCAATATAGATATAACTTGTATATACGACTGAATAAAAGAAAAATGGATGTAAATAATTCTATTTAATGGAATGTGGATGGATTGTAGAGGAATAGTTTGTGACAAAGCCGGTGTTGAAAATAAGTAACGTCTTAGAATAAGTAACAATCAAAGGAAAGCTATGAGAATTTCCTGATTAAAGGAAGCAGTTACATAAAAACGCTTGAAAGCGAAAAATTACCGAATTATTTATGGACAATGAACATTTCTCACCAGGGAGGAAGCGGAAAAAATAAATTTCGAAACATGGTTAGTGTAATTTGTGAATGTTCTTTAATAGGAAATTTAAATCAACTTCTTGCTATTTAAAACCTAATTATCTTGAAATAACCATTTTTATGAGATGAAATTTGCAAATAAATATGAAATATCAAATGAATACGAAGAAATAATCAGAACTTCATTTAATATAATTCGGTTCCAGAAAACCTCTTTTATTATATAAAAGTTTTTTCCTTCTTTTAAGAAACCATTCTCAAACGTTAAGAAACTTAAGTCGCAACTTAGGTTTCTTATTTTTTATGAGATAAATTTAAAAGTATACATTACATAGTACTGAACTATATATAATACAGGTTTAACAAATTAAAAATTTTCCCGTTCATGTTATAACTCCCTCTAAAAAAAATGTAGTTTTATGAGGCTAATGGAACGGAACCTTAAACAATTCTAGATTTTGTGGTAACATAAATTTAAAATTATCTGCTAAGGAGAAAAAAAACATCTTTATTTTTGATGAAGTATCAATCAATTTTCCCACACTATCTATAAAAGTATAAACATTTACTGTTTCTGAAGCAAGGATACGATGCTTTCAAATAATCCCGATTGATGAATTGCCTTAAATTTTGAACATTAATAGCAAGTATATTAATATATATTAAATAATAATAATAACAGTAATTAAAAGTTCTTAAAAAAAGAAAAAGCAGGTGCTGTGAGATTATACCTTACCGAAGAAAACCTTATTCATGTGGAAAATTCTGAATTTTTGTAAATAAAATTTCTTTAAGTATCAAAATGATATCAATGAGCGACTCCTGGAAACAAGAAAAGATTGAATGGACCCCAGAATCTAAAGTTTTTAATACCATAATAATTCTCTAAGAGACATTAAAACGATTAATAGAATTCTTACTACAGGACTTAATTTAAAGAACTAAATTAGGAATAGTGAATTTTACATGTTTGGTTCAGATTAAAAACCTTCAAAAATAGATAACTACGCCTTGTTTTTAAAAAAAGATTTGTATCTATTTTCAAGATTGATAATCTTTAAGACAGTGAAAATATTGATAGTCAGCGAAAGTCAAGATTTTTTTTCTTTTTTTTTCTCACTATTTTCTTTTTCTTACTAAAAATAAATATCATGAGCCTTCATTTATATAAAGATAGGCACTTCTTTGTGATAACTGTATTAATTCGGTTGATTTATTGCTGACATAAAAATTGCGATAATTTAAAAAATTGCATAAAATGAAAAGAAATCAAATTTGAGACAAATTCAGCAAAATACAGACTGCTGCAATAAACAGGTGTGTTACAGACACAGTTAAACGATCAAAACTATTCTTAAAATAATGTTCAGAAGGGCATCGCTTATTTAATTTTTTCAAGCTATCATATATTTATCA